>PITA01009835.1:0-75317 GCA_004023965.1 Spilogale gracilis
GCGATCTTTCTGAAGAGCCTGTTAAGTCATTTTCCAAAACACAGCGCTGGGCAGAACCTGGGGAGCCTGTCTGTGTCGTTTGTGGTCGCTATGGAGAGTACATCTGTGATAAGACAGATGAAGATGTGTGTAGTTTGGAATGTAAAGCAAAACATCTTCTGCAAGTAAAGGAAAAGGAAGAGAGATTAAAACTGAGCCATCCACAAGAAGCAGATTCTGGGCCAGAGTCTCCACTGAATGCTTTTTATGTTTATAGAGAGCACCCCTTTATTTCGAACCTACAGGAAGACCAGATTCAAAATCTTAAACGGCAGCTAGGAATTGTAGTTCAAGGGCAAGGTGTCACGAGACCCATTATTGACTTTGAGCACTGTGGTTTCCCTGAGGCCTTGAATCACAACTTGAAGGAATCGGGCTATGAAGTTCCAACCCCTATCCAAATGCAGATGATTCCTGTGGGACTTCTGGGAAGGGACATTCTAGCCAGTGCTGATACTGGCTCCGGAAAAACAGCTGCTTTTCTTCTGCCTGTTATCACCCGAGCTTTATGTGAGGTAAGAATTCACAGGTGTTACTCTCAGAAACAAGTTGGGTATATACCAAGTTTCATACTTAACTATGTTAAAACTGCAAACTGAAACTATAACTTCAGTCATTACTGCTTGTGGTGATATTGCTTCTGATAGTTTGTATGAGAAACATAATTTTAGGGAATTTTTTTTCTATCAGATTGAACCAAAGATCTTTTCATTGAAGGTTTTAAAAATTGCTTTCCTGACAAAATATTTTCTTTCAACAAATTTTCTATTTAAGAAATAAACTTTTGCTTTGGGGAAAAAAAATCCTGCTGACTGCAATTTTTGTTATTAATTTAGCCTCCTTGGATTTTGTGTCCTGGAAAAGCTGATTTATACCAAAGTTGGAATGTTATCATAGCATTCAAAATACACACTTAAATGTGATTCGTGGTTCATCTTAAAATAATGCTGCCTTGTTATAGTGTGCAAAGCACCCCCCCCATGTAATTAATTTCACCTACATGTTTGCCAAGTATTAGTGAGTTTATGAGGTCTGAAGTAGGACAGGAAGGGAAACCACTGTAAAACGCAGGCAAAGAGAGGAGAGGCAAAGGAGGAAATATTGGAAAACTAAAGAATTGAAGATAATATGAGGAAAAAATAAAACATCAGATGTTCAAAATATAAATAAAGCTCACTGGATGTCCAAAATAGAGCTATAGGGCAGGAAATAGGACATTTGTAACAGGAAGTTCTTTGGACAAAGAAAGAAGTGAAATCTGCAGGAGAGCTGAGGGGAATTATCAAGGGTAGAATTCCACGCTTTAACCAGATCTCAAGGTTTTCTCTTCAGAAGAGTGTGGCTAAAGATTGTAGGGTCCAACTGACCTTTAGTTTTCCCACCCTGCTTATTTTGGATGCTTCTCCCTGGCCCCAGTTTTGACCTTTCACTGTTATATAAAGAAGGGTTCAATTTATGGTGGTTTTTGGAGAGAAAATCTGCAGTGAGCAGGAGACAGGAGGGTTCATATCCAGTTGGGCTGATGGGATCACCCCCAGAATCACTTTGAAGATTTAATCCACATCAGCAGGAATTAATTGCCAGAGTTTTTAGACTTGTTTTTCACATCTTTGCAGAGCAAAACACCATCTGCACTCATTCTTACACCAACAAGAGAGTTAGCCATTCAGATAGAGAGCCAAGCTAAAGAACTGATGAGCGGTCTCCCACGCATGAAAACCGTGCTCCTGGTGGGGGGCCTACCCTTACCCCCACAGCTCTATCGTTTGCGGCAACATGTGAAGGTAAGCACCAGTTTGATAAAATGCCTTTGAAAAGTGTTACAAGCAATATGGGAGCTAGGGTTTTTTGGTGGTAGTGTTTTGTTTTGCCCTTGAGGAACTAGGTTAGTCTTTATTTTTGTTTTCGTAGGTTAACCTTTAAATTCTTGCCATATAAGTCTTAATTTTTTTAAAGGTTGTTTTATATCGGAAAGGAACACAATTTATTGAGTAGCTGTCATGCGCCAAATGCTATTGGATGTTCTCACATGCATTATCTCATTTAATCATCACGTTTGCTCTTGAACGTGGGTGAGCATATCCCATCTTTTATGGTTGAGAAGTTGAATCTCAGAAAGATGGCATTATATTGTGGAAGAGATGCTTTGTTCTTTTCATTATATCCTTTTAGGACATATGCAATTTCAGTGTGTGCTTTTACTGGTGATATTTGTAAAGTAACTGCAAAGTTTATTTTTTCACTTTGTATTTAGTTATGTATTTTGAGTACTTTCATATCATATTTTTCTTATGCTTTACTAAATTTCTGGCTTGTCCTTTATATATATATGTATATCAGAATGATTCATAATTACTTATTATATTTAAAGGATTATAATCTATTACTATGATTTATTTTGGTTCTCTAGTTGTCCCCAATTTGAGCAATGGAAGCAGTATGAAGTTGGTTTCTGTGGCCTTTCATTATATTCCCATCATTCTTTGAGTACCTTCTTTTTATCTGAAGAAGATATTGATGCTTACATTGTTCTTTCCTTGGCTCAGCCTTGGAATCCTGCCTTTCCCCAAGCTGCCCTGATTCCTTTGGTGGAAGGTAATAGTTAGAAATCAAGATCTGGGCTCTTGGTTGGGCTCATTGCTATTGCTCTTTGCTGTTAAGTTACCATTGCTTCTAGGACCTGTCAGTGAATAGAAGGAGAGAATATTCCATAAGTGTGTATTTCTGTATCTATGTTTATCATAGACCATGAGTTTATGTCGATTCTTCGAACTCTAATTCAACACGGCAAGATTCATTTTGGCATTCCTGTTTCTGTATTTGTTATTCTGGCAGTGAGAAACCTGCTACCCATTATCTTTTATGTATTTATCTTTTATATCTTTTAATAATTATTTACTTAATCAACTATCTTATATGTAACCATTCACCCATCCTCATTTCTGTCTCCTGCCCCACAGTGATGCCCTCCTTCCTAGACTCCACCCTGCTTTCTCTTCACCCCCTTAGACCACAATACCCTGTGCAGGGTCACCTTTCTCCGGAGGCCGCCTCATTACCCTGCTGCCTCTCCCACTCCCCATGCCAGGCCGTGTCCTTCACAGACACCCTGTGAAAAAAAACAACTGAAAAAAATCTGTCTATTCAACAAAGTGATCTTTTAAAAGCCAAGGCAAAATGGAGACCTTTTCAGATAAACAAAACAGTTTGTTACCAGTAGATATATCTAAAAGAACTCTAAACTAAGGTATTCTGCATATAAAGAAGATGATTCTGGAAAGGAGGATGTGGGGATCAAAGAAAGAATGGCAAGCAAAGAGAATCATAAGTGTGTGGGTAAATGGAAACTAAGTAAAAAATAATAATGAACAATCTGGATTAAAAAAAAAATAGAAGTAAAATACTGGCCGACTATAGCATGTAAGTGCAGGAAAGTTGTGATTGGTGTTAAATCATTTGCCCTTGATTGTTCAAGAAAAGGTAAGTATGTCAATTTACTTTAGACTTTATTAAGCTTATATACATTTATTAAAATTCAAGGGAATTCCTGCTCTAAAAGAATGGGAAAAAAAAGTTTATGATTTCCAAACCAGCAGAGGGGGAAAAAATGGAATAGGAACAGAAGGGATGAACTCAGTTCAAAATAATTAAAACAGATTTAAATGTTGACAGTATTTCTGAAGAAACTAAGTGGAACTCTGTAGTTCTGTAGCTATAGATCATTACAACCCTGAAATTTCATCATTCTCCATGATCTGTCTCACCATTGTGTTGGTGTGTCCTTGAAAAGTAGAATACAACTGAATTTATTAGATCATTTATAACTCTACTATACTTTACAGCAGACACTGTCTCATTAATCCTCACAATAGTTATTTCCATTTTATGAATGTGAGAACAAAGACTCACACCCTTATTAAGTGCTAGAGCTGAGTTCCCTACTGAAGTTTTACTAAACAGGCCCTACTTTTAACCACTGCTCCAACTAATATATTATAAAAGCATTAAGAGCCTTAAGCAACTTTAGAAATCATTGTGTCCAATCTTTTAATTTAAAACAAAGTAGGAAGCCCAAAGAGGTTAAGGGATTTGCACTTGTTTATAGACGCAGATAGCGGCCAGCCTGCTGGCAAGGCCCTTCCTAGTCTGGCCGCTGCCTGGTTTCCAGCCTCTTCCAAGTCTTCCCCTTCTTCACCTGGTGGAAGCCTCAGTGGCCTGCCAGCTTCAGAAAGTTCTCGGGTGTTTTTCCCTCTGCCCTCTCCTCACGGGCTCCCACTACTCCTTTAGGTTTTAGCTTATATGTTAGCTAAGGCTGGATAGATGTCTCTATTTATTACATACTATACTGACCTTATGGGTATTTGTTTTCTCTGTTCCTTTCTTTGTGTTATGAGATTTATGAGAGCAGAGACTGTGTGTGAGTTAATCATCATTGAATTCTGAGTACTTAACCTGGTGGCTGCCACATATTAGCCACGCAGTAAGTAGAGATAGAAAATATACACAGAAAGAAGGAAGGAAGAAAGGAAGGAATATTATCTAACTTTTTTTTTCTTTTTCTCTGTTCTTCAGGTTATCATAGCAACTCCTGGGCGACTTCTGGATATAATAAAACAGAGCTCTGTAGAACTCCGCAGTATAAAAATTGTAGTAGTAGATGAAGTAAGTAGTGTTGTTTAGAACATAGTCACATAATTTTATATAATTTATGAAAAGTATATTATAGTTACATAATCTCACCATGTATTCAGGCATTTTCTCCCCCAGAGAAAAAAATATTGGGGATTTTTTTTTTTTTTTAATTGCGTTAGTCGGTCTTAAGCTGGTTGCTTTGTGCCCCTGCAGCTAGCCTGTAGCGCACCAAAATTAAACTGCGCTTATAAATATGGTCGGCTGTCTTTTTCCTAATTGACAGAAAACACAAATCCAACACCTCCTGTACTCTCCGTGATAAGTTTTTTGAATACTTGACACTGGCTATCATTGACAATTGTGAACTGTTACTCATTCCTTTTAAAAGTACTGCTAAGTCAGCATTTTCCTGGTGTGCCTTTTGTGTTGACTGGTTTATTGCACCTGATCTTCATCAGACTGACTTCCACTCTGCAGGTATGGGTGGGCTTCCTGTTCTTGATAAGCCCATGTGTTCTCAAGTCCTCACCATGCAGAGTCAGAAAAATGACCCTCAGCTAGATTTTAAAAGTTAGGTTCCATTCCTGCTTGCTTCTCTACACGACATTTTCACTTTCGCAAATGAATGAGCCTTCACAGGGCACCTGGGTGCTATGCTGAGCATACAAAAGGAGTATTCATTTAGCAAACCTGTGCCAAGTGCTTGTTCTGTGCGGCCTCTGTCCCCAGCTCCTCTGCATTTCAGGAAATGAGCTGGTAAACTACATAATTGGTCATGTACTGAAACTGATGGCCCAGCAGTGCTATTTAGGTACAGATTGACCAACCCTGGGTCAGTTGGATGGCATCACAAATTTTAAATATTATTCCAGCCTACGAAATGCTGAAATCTTACTGGAGAAAAATACACAAACGCTTGAAATATAAGCAAGAACATTATCATCTCTACTGAAATACAAAAGTGCTAAAAGGTGTAATGCAGCCCAGGGACTGGCAAACTCTTTCTGTAAAGGACCAGATAGGAAATCCCATAGGCTTTGGGGGCCACATGGTCTCTGTTGTAGCTGCTCAGCACAACCATAGATAGTAGGGAAATAATTGGGTGTGACTGCTTTCTCAGGAAGCTCTATTTACAAAAACATGAAGGTGTGTGTTGATCCCACGAGCCTTAGTTTGCTGACTCCTGATACAAACTGTTAGCAACATAATGGGACTGCATATGATATGCTAATTGTTTAGGTATATTAAGATGAAAAGGAGAAATGAGAGAATGTGTGGATTAGCACCATAAAAAATGAGTTCTCTGATGTCATGGGATGTGACCTGGTAGGATTTAGAAAACTAGAGAACGTATCAAGTATTCCGTGTGAAGAAGCTAACACAAGCAGACCAGAAAGGCCATACATAAGCACAGAGAGACCAGCCGGCTTGACACATTCATCCTGAGAAATAATAGGAAGTAGAGTTGGGTAGTTAGGGTGGAGTCAAATTATAGACGGCCTTGAAAGGGAGGGAGAAGATTTTGGATTTGATGTGGGAAACAATGAGGCTTTCTAAATTATTGAGTTGGGGTGTCACATGTGGAAAGTGGTGGTTTAGCAAGGTTATTCTGCTGCTCCATACAGGAGAAATTAAAGAAGAAAGAATCTGTGGGACACAATTGCTAGCAACCCGGGCAAGAGGTTAGCAGGGTCAGGGACAGAGCGGAGGCAGTGGGAGGCATAAGTACATCTGACAATCATTGTAAATCAATCATTCATGAATCTTCTGATGACTAAATATGAGAGAAGGTGAAGAAGGTGATTGAGGGGACTCCATATATACTCGTTGTGCCTTTAATTTTAAGTAAAGGACAAGTGGGTATGAGTTGGGGCTTGATAATATTTGAATTTCATTTTAGAAATGTCGAATTTCTTGTGAATGGGGAATGAAGGCTAAATACTGTGTGGATATGAGAAATGGGCATTAGCACCTATGAGCCACACTGGTTTCTCTAAGGGAGGAAGGTTAGAGGGAGGGACAAGAGTTGGAAATCAGTGACTGCTTGTGGAGTTTGAAGATGAGTCCATAAACAGAGAAGTAGTCTGAGAGACCAGGCAGGAACTGAGAATGAGTAATATCCCTGAAAAAAGAGGCCACTGTTCTGAGAAGGTAAAGATACAGGAGTGGTCAGGCATAGAGACTAAGGTAATTCCTTTAGAATTAGAAAAATCACTCTTCTGTGTCTTCCACATCTCTGTCCTTTAGCCTAGAATTCTGTCCTGTCCCCATCTGCCTGCTCTTCCTTCTTTATGTTTCCATGGCTCTGAAACCTTCATCAGTCCCCCTGATACACTTCAGGTCTTCTTTCCTCTCTGCTCTGTTGACCTGGATGTAGACTGTATCATTTCTCTTGTATTATGTTCCTTGCTTTATCCCTACAATAATGCACAGTGTTGGTCCAAGTTTCTCTAATGGTAAGAATCACCCAGTGTGTTCAGAGAATGTAATAGAAGACCAGACCTCTTCCTTGGATGTCCTAATTCAGTAGGCCTAAGTTGGAGTCCAGGAATATTTAAAAACTCATTCTGGGTGATCCTTGTCTTCAGGAAGATTTGGGACACACCAACTAGCAAGCTGCCTGACAGATAGTGCTTTTTCAGTGCTTAGATTTAATGAATGCTTGTTTGTTCATCAGATGCATTTTTAGGGTTTTTTACGTGCTAGACACTGTCCTTGGTTTTGAGGATACACTGGAAAGTGAGAGAAGCCGTGACAAATGCTGGTACACAGGTTGTGTGACAGAGACACCTGGGGAGTTAGGTTAGTACCAGAGGAAGGCTCTCTGAATGACATTTCTGCTGAGACCTAAATGAGAAGGAGCCAGTCATGCAAAGATCCATCTGGAGGAAAGACTGCTTCAGACGGAACAGCCAGTATGCAGAAGCTAATGTGGGAGTGGGCATTGAGTAGTTGGGGACAGAAAGAAGGCTGGTTTGATAGGGTTGTGGAGCGTGACATGGAGGAACGGTAGGCTGTGAAGTCGGAGAAGTGGATGAAGATGAAAAATCCAGGACTTTAGGCTGTGGTTAGCAGTCGAGTTTTATTGTGTGTGTGATGGGAGATTACTGAGAGTTTAAGCAGAGGAGTAACAGATATTATTTATGTTCTAGAAGATGCTGGGTGCTTGGGGTAGATGGCTTCTGTTGTGGGGGTGACAGGATGAAGAGGAGTCTTGCAACTGTGAGCTGGAGAGAAGCAGCTGGATTTGGGGCATGTTAGTGTGAACCGATTAGATGCAGGGAAGATTGGATGAAAAGAGAAACTGGGCAGATTTATTTCTGATGGACTGTCTGTTTTCTGAACCAGGAAAAGCAAGGCCATCTCCTGAGGTGAGAGGGGATTAGTGGGATTATTGAGAAAGAGCAGGGGGGCGTTGCAGGACATACTAGTGTGTGCACACACACATGCTCTGTGTCTCACGGTAAATTGAAACTTTGAGACCTACCATGCTGTGAGCGTTGTCTCGTATCTTACATATTTTATCTCAGTTATCCTCATAACAGCACTGTGGGGTAATTACTGTTATCATTCCCATTTATAAAAGGAAAAACTAAGGCGTGTAGCCATTCATTAGCATGCTTAATTTAAGGTCATAGGTAGAGTCAGGATCAAACCTAGACCATCATGATTATTTTAGATTTTTTAAATGTCATAGAATGAATAATACTAAAACGAGTGTTCAAACTTCCATGTTAGTGGACACTTGAAAATGCAGTGCTTTAGGGGTGCCTGGCTGGCTCACTCAGTAGAGCATCAGACTCTGGATCTCAGAGTCATAAATTCGAGCCCTACACTGGGCTTGGAGCCTACTTAAAAAACAAAAACCAAAAAAATAAATACAATGCGTTAGTCTAATACACTAAAATAGTTAAATATCTTATTTTTCAAAATTATAGATACTTAGATTGTATTTTAAAATCAAGAAAGCCTTTATATATATCTTTAAAATAAAGCAGCACTAACAAAATTTTCTCGTTTGCTTAGTAACACATAAACTGTTTTTGAAAAATAGCAACGCAGAAGTATGTACAGAGCAAAAGCCCTCAACATTAAATTTTAAAAATTTATTTAATATTTTGTTACAGATATATGTCCATGGTAGAAAAAAGCCCTAAACTTGGCATAAAGCTGTAAAATGAAAAATTAAATTGCATTCCCGTCTATAGCCTTGCAAGCCTTTCCCCCAGAGTTAGCAATTAAGTTTCTTGGGTGTATATGCAAATGGTATCACGTTATACATAGTGTTTTGCACTTTGCTTTTTTCCTCCTAACAGTGATTTATTATCATTTGATAAAGGACTTTCTGCTCATATTAATGATAGCATAGGGTTGTAGTATACGGCTCTACCATATTTTATTATTTACCAGATCCCCTATTGACGGATATTGAGGGTTATGTATTTGTTGCCACTATTAATAATGCTGTAAAAATCTTTGTATATCACTAAAAACATAAAATTATACAATGTATAATTTTATATAAAATATGTATTTTCCAGTTCTTTATTGTTTGACATTGTAGTATATTTTATGCAAAAGTTTTTAATTTTTCATGTTCTTAATTATACCCATTTTTTCCTTGGGTGGCTCAGGGTTTTAATGTCAAGTGGGACTAACTTTAAAATGATTTCATTTTAGGCCGATACCATGTTAAAGATGGGCTTTCAACAGCAAGTGCTTGACATTTTGGAAAACGTTCCTAATGATTGTCAGACCATTTTGGTTTCAGCTACAATTCCAGCTAGCATAGAACAACTAGCAAGCCAGCTTCTGCAGAATCCTGTGAGAATTATCACTGGGGAAAAGAACCTACCCTGCACCAGTGTGCGCCAGATTATTTTGTGGGTGGAAGAACCAGCCAAAAAGAAAAAATTATTTGAAATCTTAAATGTGAGTAGTAAAGCAGGCAACCCCATTTTGAAGATTGTGTTTGCATCTTTCACAGTTCTTAACATAATGATTTTTAGATGTAGCTCTTGGGTAATTTAGTATAGATATTTAGTAATAAATGGCTTTACTTTGGAATTCTGTGGGGATTAAATAAATGCTATATGGATGCAGGATTGCTTTTTATTTTCCATATTGTAGAAAGACATAAATGTCAAGATTGTTCTTAAATAATATTTTTTTCTTTCAAAAAGTTTTAATAGTTTTACATACCAGGTAAAGACAGGTTCTTTCTCAACCATTCTGTACTTGAGAAATAGAATTTTTTAGCAGTAACTTACTTATTTTTTTAAAAAGATTTTATTTATTTATTTGTAAGAAAGAGAGCACAAGGAGGGGGAATGGTAGGCAGAGGGACAAGCAGGCTCCCCGCTGAGCGGGTAGCCCAATGCAGGATTTGATCCTAGCACCCTGGGATCATGACCTGAGCAGACGCTTAACCAACTGAGCCACTCAGGTGTCCCAGTAGTAATTTGTTTAAACAGAAGTTTATTAAGTGGGTGATAATATGTAAGCACAGTTACTTAAAAATAAAGTAGAAAGGTGCCTGGGTGGTTCAGTCAGTTAAAGGTTTGACTCGATTTTGGATCAGGTTGTGATCTCAGGATTTTGAGATTGAGCTCCATGTTGGGCTCCTTACTCAGCATGGAACCTGCTTAAGATTCTCTCCCTCTCTCCCTCTCCCAGCTTGAGCATGCACTCTCTCAAAAAAAAATTAATTAAAAAAAAAAGTATTAAGTTAAATACAGTTTGTATTTACTTATAAACAGTATTTAAAATTTTAAATGGCACTGAAAATTTTAAAACGATGGAAAATGTGAAGGGCAGTAGACTTTTGAGCTTCCATTTGTGCTTATTTTAAAGAAAACTCTCATTTGAACACTCATTTTTCCTCTATAAACCTATTGATAACTAGCTTATACTGATGCTTTCAGAAAAACCTCCCATTTTGATTTATGTTCTGTAAATAATTTTAAATACATGTTTTTCATTTTTCAGGATAAGAAACTCTTCAAGCCTCCAGTGTTAGTATTTGTGGACTGCAAGCTGGGAGCAGATCTCTTAAGTGAGGCAGTGCAGAAAATCACTGGTTTAAAAAGCGTATCTATACATTCGGAGAAATCACAAACAGAGAGGAAAAACGTACTGAAGGTTTGACACTCAGCGTTCTCTTTTCAAGGGACCCCAGATTACCAGCTGGTTTTTAAAGCAGCTCTTTTTTTAATGACTGCAAGAACTTCAGGCAACCAGTGACTATGAGCTAATTGTTCTTCTTGCTCAGGCTTCCGTGTTTTGGGAGCAATAAGCCTGTTCCCTACAGGATTAATCTACTAAATAGATTACTAGTTCAGAATCCACCATTTCTAGAATCAGGTCAGTTTAGACTGGGGCACAGCAGTAATTCACCCTTGGAAAAGTTTGCCAGAGCACATTAATAGAAAAAAATTGATGCAGGGGATGGGGAGGGGTCGGGAAGGACTTAGACTACACACGTTCCTCAGGTATACTTAGATCTTTACATATTGAAAAGATACGGCAACAACAGTATTGATGAAGAAAGTCTTGAAAAAAAAGATATCTGAATTATATAAAATCAGATAAGTTAAATTCTGAATAATGAATTGTGTTGCTTTGTGGGGAAGGGATTACTTGAAGGAGACTATGAAGTTGTGGTGAGCACAGGAGTCCTGGGACGAGGCCTGGACTTGATCAACGTCAAGCTGGTTGTCAATTTCGATATGCCTTCAAGTATGGATGAGTACGTGCATCAGGTAAAGAGAGTTTATATGTTTCCACTGTGAGTTTTCTTGGGTGTGATGTATTGTCAATTAGAATGGTAACTAAAAAGGAAAAATAAGTTTTATCATAGACATAAAAAAACCTCATATCATTTTTTTTTAAGATTTTATTTATTTATTTGACAGAGTGAAACACAGCTAGAGAGGGAACACAAGCAGGGGGAGTGAGAGAGGGAGAAGCAGGCTTCCCACTGAGCAGGGAGCCCGATGTGGGGCTCGATCCCCGGTCTCCAGGATCATGACCTGAGCCGAAAGCAGTCGCTTAATGAACTGAGCCACCCAGGCACCCCTCATTTTGTTTTTAAAATGTATGTATAGGGGTGCCTGTCTGGCTTAGTTGGTGGAGCATGTGACTCTTGATCTCAGGGTTATGAGTTTGAACCCCCTGCTGGGAGTAGAGATTACTTAAAAATAAAATCTTTAAAAATATGTATATATGGATATAAACAATTTGTTTTTAAAAACTATATGTATGCTTAAATGGGTTAAAAATTATTCGAAATAATAACCTAAATGTTAGTTTAAAAAATTTTTAAGTAGTTTTTGATTTAATTTTACTCCCTTTGTATTTCTTACTCAGTAAGCATATTAAGTGGCTTTTATAATCAGGGGGAAAAACGCTTTGTTTTAAGTTACTGTATCTGGCCAAAATAAAATTGATCCATTACAAGCATTTGGTTTTTTTTTTTTAGGGATCTTGTCTTCATCTCTTCTTCATATCCTTATTTGTTCTAAGCTTTCACCTATTAAAGTTTTGTTTCTTTATTTTGCTGCCAGAGATAACAGCAGCTCTTCTTTCTAGCAGAAATAAAGCTTTCACTTAGCACCACCTTATCTCCCCGACTGCTACCTGTCTTCCTTCTCCGGCATCACTTACAGACTCTTCAAGTGAAGCCCTTCTGTCATGTTCTTAGAACTACCTCTGAATGCCGCATTTACTAGGATCGCCCGCTGAAACGCTTGCAGTGCCTTGAATGCATTGTTGCTTGTGTTTTTACTTAGTAATAATACAGTAGTGCCCCTCTCTCTCTGTGCCACCTCATTTCCCTGTGCCTCTGGGAACTGACTCGCACACAGGAGTTGATTACTCAAATCACTGAAGCTTATTTTCTTTCAAGCTTTTAATTTAATGATTTTGGGTGGTAATCTTTCTAAAATATTAAGATATTTAAGAAGCGCCTTTGCCTCTTAAATAGAATATACTGGTTACAATTATTTAACTTTTTCTTGCCATTCCAAGGTCCATCCTGTGGCTTTCAGTTATTCACAATGTACCCTGAGCAGTGGCCCCGGGGTATTGAAGTTTGTAGAATTTCTAACGACTACTCAGAATGGCCCCATATCCTTCTGATTTTCTAGTCTGTGTCAGGGTAGTTTTTGTTTGCTTGCTTCAGTAATCAAAGTATGAATATACACAATAAGAAACAATGCAAATAACAAAAGATATAAAATGAAAAATAAGTATGTTTTTTGTTTCTGTTTTGTTTTTAAGGTTTATGTATTCTAGAGAGAGAGAAAATGTGTGCACATGTACCTGTGGGGGGGGGGGCAGAGAGGGAGAGAATCTACAGAAGATTCCCTCCTGAGCATGGAGCCCAATGTGGGGCTCAATCTCAGATCGTGACCCAAGCCAAAATTGAGTCGGATGCCCAATTATATATAATGAAATACATATTAGGCATCTTTCCTTGTTAGCATACATAATAGGTACCATTTTAAAAATATTAATGTATATGAAATGCTTACCGTATAACCAGGCACTGTTCTAAACTCTTTAAATGGTTTTACTTGTTTAATTGGGCTTGATTTGTTTTCATGGCTACATGGTAATCTGTTGTATGGAATATCATAATTTACTTAATGAATCCTTTAGAATTTGATGGAAATCAAATGTTTTTAATATTCTTTTATTAAATAATGCTGCATGGGGCACCTGGGTGGCTCAGTCGGTTAAGCATCTGACTCTTGATCTCAGGGTCATGAGTTCAAGCCCCATGTTGGGCTTCACACTGGGTATGGAGCCTATTTAGAAAAATAGTAATAATAATAATGCTGCACTGAACATCCAGCTGTATAGTTATGCCTCTCATGCAGTGTGTTTGTAAGATAAATGTGTGGGAGACCTGCTAGGTCAAAGGATATGTGTATTTTATTTCATTCTATTTTATTTATATAGTTTTTAAAGATATATGTCTTTTTTAAAGATTTATTAATTTATTTTAGATTTTATTTTTTATTTGAGAGAGAAAGAGAAAGCATGAGTAGGGAGGAGAGAGACTCACTGCTGAACACAGAAACCTACTAGGGGCTCATTGTCATGACCCGTGATCATGATCTGAGCCAAAACCAAGCATCAGATGTTCAGCTGACTGGGCCACCCAGGAACCCCTAGGAGATATGTATTTTAAATTATAGTATGCTTTTAAAGATTTATTTATTTATTTTAAAGAGAGAGTACATGCATGAGCTGGGGGGAGAGGCAGAAGGAGAGGGAAAGAAGGAGATTCCCTGCCGAGCATGTAGTTCAGTGATGCGGGACTTCATCTCAACCCTCAGATCATGACCTGAGCCAAAACCAGGAGTTGGACTCTTAACCCATTGAGCTACCCAGGTGCCCCATGTGTCTGCTTTTAATTTAGAGGCAGGGAGCTCCTGGGGAAATAATTTTGAATTTGTTACGTCTTTTAGAGTTTGTAGACTACCACAGTTATTTTTTTTTTTAAAGCTTGTGTCTCAGTGTAACGTATCTTAGAATAAATTATGTCTTAATTGTTATAATTCACCACTTGAAAGTATACAATTCATTGGTTTTTAGTATATTCATATAGTTGTTCAACCATTTTTACTACAGTCAATTTTAGAACATTTTTATCATCCCAAAAGAAAACCCTATACCCAACCCATCAGTAATTACTCTCCATTCTTCATCTCTCACACATGGGCACACACACCCGCATATCCCTTAAGCAATCACTACTCTCCTTTCTGTCTTTATAGATTTATCTCTTCTAGAAATTTCATATAAATGCAGTCATATGGTATGTATTCTTCTCTTTAAGTTACTGTCTCTGGCATTTTTACTGATCACAGTGTTTTCAAGTTTTACTCATGTGATAGCATGTATCAGTACATTCTGTATTGCTGCATAATATTGCGCTGTAAGGATATACCACCTTTGTTCATTAGTTGCTAGATGTTTAGCATGTTTCTGCTTTTTCTTTACTGTGAATAATGCTGCTGTGAGCATTCATATACAAGTTTTTATGTGGACGTAGGCTTTCAGTTTTTTTTTTTAATTCCAGTGTAGTTAAAATACAGTGTTGTATTAGTTTCAGGTGTACAATATAGTGATTCAGCAATTGAATGCATTACTCAGTGCTCATCAGGACAAATGTACTCTTAATTCCCTTCAACTTATTTCACCCATCTCCCTCCCCTCATAACTGTCAGTTTGTTCTCTATAATTAAAATTCTCTTTTTTGGTTTTTCTCTTTCTTAATTTGCTCATTTGTTTTGTTTCCTTAATTTTACATGTGAGTGGACTCATACTATATTCATCTTTCTCTGACTGACTGACTTCATTTAGCATTATACTGTCTAGATTCATCCATGTTGTAACAAATGGCAAGATTCCATTCTTTTTAAGGCTGAGTAATACTCCATTATGTGTATATATATAAATTGACACATATTGGTGATGGAATATGGTTATATACACCATGTCTTCTTTATTCATTCATCTCTGGATGGACACTTCCATAATTTTACTATTGTAAATAATGCTGCAGTAAACATAGGAGTGCATTTATCTTTTCAATTTACTGTTTTCCTGTTCTTTTCAGTAAATGCCCAATAGTGGAATTACTAGATCATATGGTAATTCAATTTTTAATTTTTTGAGGAAACTGCATACTCTTTTCCACAGAGGCTGTACCAGTTTGCATTCCAACTAACAGAGCACAGGGTTCCTTTTTCTGCACATCCTCACCAGCGTTTCTTCCTTTTCATTTCTGTTGGGTCTACACCTGGGAATGGAATTGCTGGGTCATACACTAATTCTGTGTGTAACATTTTGGGGGAACTAATAGACCCTTTTCCAACGTGGCTTCACAATTTTACATTGTCACCAGTGATATATGAGGGTTCCAATTTTTCCAAATCTTTATTACCACTTATTTATCTTTTTAATTATAGCCATGCTAATGAGTGTGAAGTGATGTCTCCTTGTGTGTGTGTGTTTTTTTTTTAAGATTTTATTTTTATTTATTTTAAAGAGAGAATGAGTGCAGGGGGGAGGGTAAGGGGGAAGGAGAGGGACAAGCGCACTCTGCTGGGTGCTGAGCCGGATGTAGGGCTTCGACGCTTAACCAGCTGAGCCATCCAGGCCTCCCTCTCTTTATGTTTTGATTGGATTTCCCTAATGACTAATGAACATCATTTCATGTACATACTGGCCATTTGTCTCTCTTTTTTGGAGAAATATCTGTTTAAAATATTTTTTTAAGATCTTATTTATTCATTTGACACAGAGAGAGAGATCACAAGCACACAGAGAGGCAGGCAGGCAGAGAGGAGGAAGCAGGCTCCCTGATCCCAGGACTCTGAGATCATGACCTGAGCCGAAGGCAGAGGCTTTAACCCATTGAGCCACCCAGGTGCTCAGAGAAATATCTGTTTAAATTATTTGCCCATTTTTAAGTTGGGTTGTCCTTTTATTATTGAGTTGTAAAGGTTATATATTCTTAGAAAACTTTTACCAGATACATGATTTGCAAATATTTTCTTCAGATATGTGAGTGAAGCTATATTTTATATGAATTTTTAGTCTTACTGGAAAAATTCAGTAACATAATTAAATAAAACAACATCCTTCCCTTGCTTGTTCCCAGTCTCATTCCCTAGAGGGCCATGTTTTGTTTTGTTTGTTTACAACATTAAAAATGTCCTACTGTTGGCAGCAACTATTCATTTAAATAACTCTGAGCCTGGGTGGCTCAGGTGGTTAAGCAACTGCCTTCGGCTCAGGTCATAATCCTGGAGACCCGGGATTAAGCCCCGCGACAGGCTCCCTGCTCGGTGGGAAACCTGCTTCTCCTTCACCCACTCCCCCTGCTTGTGTTCCCTCTCTAGCTGTGTTTCTCTCTGTCAAATAAATAAATAAAATCTTAAAAAAAAATAACTCTGAATACAGATTTTAAGTTCTACATTTTAATTAAGGAGCAGAAATTGCCCTTGACGTGTATTTACCCCCTTCCTTTGAAGAGTTTCTCAGTATATTTGAAAACAAGTAAATTTTGTTTCTTAGGTGTTTCTATCACCAGTTTGTGTCCATTTAATTTTTTCCAAATGAGAAATGATGCAAAAATGAAATTGCTTAAATCTCACATTTCAGAGGCACTGAAGTACTCTAAAGCAGATAGTCCTCTTGCTCTAAAAGCAGTAGCTTTCAAGAACTTTTACCTTAGCCTGCCCACAACAAGAACCTCCTTCATGTCTTTACCACACCACGAATACACACATGCACGTGTACACACAGGATACGTAACTGAAACACAAGTTTCACAAACAGTACTTACTTGTATTATATGTGGTCACTTTGATATTTTCTGTTTGAGCTATTTCATTAAAAATATGCTGGTGGCAGTTTACTAAATTGGTTTCACAAACTACATTGAGATATACAATTCAAAAACATGCTATGTGAATGATTGTTAATCTTAGTAAAGCTTCTTTAAAAACTAATCTTCATTTTCTTTCAAGCAACATTAAGGTTTTATGTGAACATTTTGAAAATGTCTTTTTCATTTCGTTTCAGGTTGGAAGAGTGGGAAGATTAGGCCAACAAGGAACAGCGATTACTTTCATCAATAACAATTCAAAAAGACTCTTCTGGGATATTGCAAAAAGAGTGAAACCTACAGGATCCATTCTTCCCCCACAGTTGTTAAATTCCCCCTACCTTCATGACCAGAAAAGAAAGGAACAACAGAAAGATAAACAGACACAGAATGATCTGGTTACAGGAGCTAATCTTATGGACATCATTAGAAAACATGATAAAAGTAATTCTCAAAAATGACTTGTGATAGCCCTGAACAATTTTTTATTGTGCATTATCAGTGAAATTATCTGTATAACTGTATTGAAACAAAAAATATAGCATAGTTAAAATTTTTTAAATTGAATCTCAAATTTATATTGCAGTATTGTATTTATTTCCCTTTTAATTCTCATAAATAAAATCAGAAAATACTAAATAAAATAAAATTTTTCTTTCTAGACAAAGCCTCAATTTTTCCTCAATAAATGTTTTTGGAGCTGTTGTCAGAACCAGGAACCTGAATAGCAAGGCATCGGACTCAGAATGGTGATACTTCTGTTTAGTGTCCCCAGTGTGCTACAAGCCCATCGGTGCTTGGATTATTGATTATTGTTCAAAAAAATGAATGTTAGGAAGAACGTAAATGATAAAAACTGGGAGAAATGGTGCTTCGTTTAAAAGATAAATTGGAGGGGCACCTGGGTGGCTCAGTCGTTGAGTGGCTGCCTTCGGCTCAGGTCATGATCCCGGAGTTCTGGGATTGATCCCCACTTGGGGCTCCCTGCTCTGCGGGAAGCCTGCTTCTCCCTCTCTCACTCCCCCTGCTTGTGTTCCCTCTCTAGCTGTGTTTCTCTCTGTCAGATAAATAAAATCTTAAATAAATATGAAATATCTAATTAGTTTTTTCTTCAGCTTGGTAAAGATAAGTTTATGTTATATTTAACATGAGCTTATCAAAATAATGTCAAGTCATGTTCATGTTGCTACTTACAGTTTTGTTAATTTCAGTTTGCTAATGCAATTGAAATATTAAATACTAGAAGGAAGAATAGGTGTTTTGTTTTGATGCATCGGTACTTTCATTTCTTGACAAACTACTGGTATCAATTTACTTGCAGGATTTAGATAGTATGTTACATAAATGTTGACTTGTAAGCTTTGTATCCTAAACATTTAACCTTTGTATTAAACATATAACCTTTACAATTAAACCTATAACCAGTACAACCTTATTTGTATTAAACATAACCTTTGTATTAAATGTAAGCTTTATATCCTAAACATCCTCCCCAAGGGGGTGTGGCAGATTTATGTAACTAACTAGAGTCTCTGTGTAGATAGTTTCTTTTTTTTTTTTTTTTAAAGATTTTATTTATTTGACAGACAGAAACACAGCCAGAGAGGGAACACAAGCAGGGGGAGTGGAGAGAGGGAGAATCAGGCCTCCTGCCAAGCAGGAAGCCCGATGTGGGACTCGAACCCAGGTCGCCGGGATCATGACCTGAGCTGAAGGCAGTCGCTTAACCAACTTAGCCACCCAGGCGCCCCGATAGTTTCTTAATACTATCTCCACCCAAAAGAAAGCAGGGGGTCAGAAGTTCCCCAAAGATGAACCTTCAAGACTCTGGCTTGCTCTACCCTGCTTCCATGTTTGCTGTCAAGTGGTAAGTATGTTCAGTTTCAAAGATGAGGCCGCTATTAAGGTCCACGAGTGTTCTAGTGGAGGTGCATTGAGAGGCTGAAATCAAAGCATTATTACAGTGCTCATCGTATAAAAGAGGCCTTAACAGTTTGGTAATAGGAGAAAAGGCCCTTCTTCACTACCCTCAAACTTGGGTATAAATAAAAGTATAGTTATAAGAGAGCTTTGCAAATCAACATATTTAGAAGACTATATTTTTTATAATCTTTACTGAACTTTTTTTTTTTAAAGATTTCATTTGTCAGTACAAGCAGGGGGAGCAGAAGGTAGAGGGAGAAGCAGGCTCCCCAGTGAGCAGGGAGCCAAACATGGGGTTTCAGTCCTGGAAACCTGGGATCATGACCTGAGCTGAAGGCAGACACTTAACTGACCGAGTCACCCAGGTGTCCTTTTATTGAAATTTTTTAACCATCACCAATGGGCACTAACTTTTTTAATGAACCTCTATGCCAGACGTGGAGCTTGACCTCACAGCCCCAAGATCAAGCGTTCCATGCTGTACAGACCCTAGAAAACTATGTTTAACAAAAATAAGTAGTATTGGGGCACCTGGGTGGCTCAGTTGGTTAAGCGACTGCCTTCGGCTCAGGTCATGATCCTGGAGACCCGGGTTCAAGTTCCACATCAGGCTCCCTGCTTGGCGGGAAGCTTGCTTCTCCCTCTCTCCCTCTCCCTGCTTGTGTTCCCTCTCTGGCTATGTTTCTGTCTGTCAAATAAATAAAATCTTTAAATAAATACATAAATAGTATTGGGCCATCATGTAACCTCACTGGTCAGCTTAATTTTCTGGCTGTCTGGCTTCTGTTCCCACCAAGACTCTCCTTCATTTGCCTTCTTACACCCTGATGTTCCACCTGCTCTTTTTGAACTTCACTATTGCATTGGGCATTACTGACCACCCTCTGAAATTCTCACTTCCTAAAGGCAGCAGATGAGTGAGACGGGGTGGCAGGGGGACAGAGAGCCCCAGACTCACAGTCTCATGAGGATTAAATCAGAATTAAAAAAAAATTTTTTTTTTGTTTTCTCACATCTTCACGAAGAACATTGCCACGTATTTAAACTCTGACTCACACTGATTACTTTTATAAGTCTCAGTTGGATCCATGAACTGTCATATTTTCTGATAAAACTATATTTTTTTTGGCAAGCTGAATGTTATTCAACTTGCGTGCTTTTATGGAATTAATATCAACAGACCTCTTAACACACCTTGTTACATTTTCTGCCCATCACAATCCACAC
This sequence comes from Spilogale gracilis, assembly GCA_004023965.1. Taxonomy (NCBI): domain Eukaryota; kingdom Metazoa; phylum Chordata; class Mammalia; order Carnivora; family Mephitidae; genus Spilogale; species Spilogale gracilis. The sequence continues at coordinate 20,228 of PITA01009835.1, forward strand.
GGAGCTTGCCCCACAGGCTCCACCCTGAGCAAATGTAGGTGCCTGCTATGAGAGGTGATGTGTCATTTAAGGTGACTTTCCTGGCAGCCAAAAGTAAACTGACTCCGGACAGATAGGACGCTTTTGTTGTCTCCCAGGCACACTTAGAGTGACCCCAGAGGCTGTAGGGCCACAGAGCGAAAACCAGCCAATGATAATTAAGTAAACATAGTTCTCTTCTGTGAGGTTAGTGTGAGGACCTATGTTACTGTTCTATTTATAATGTATGGCATCTGTGGGGTTAATTTGACAGAATTGCACATAAAGTGAATATAAGACAAATGTTCACTTTTTAATGGTGTTTACAAATAGTAGTTCATAAAATGTTTACAAACAGTAATTTTTTTAAATTTTTAATTTTAGCTTTCTGAAGAATGTATATGTTATCCTTTTCTCATTTCATCTCATAAAGATGAAAACAATAAAACTGTTTGCAGATAACTGGATTCTAGTTTCAGCTCCACAGTTTTTTTGTTTTCTTTTGTTTTGGTTAGGGGATATTCATCACTATCTCTAATCTTTAGATTTGCTATTGGTAAGATGAGAGGGTTTGCTTTAAACTTCTATGAGGTCTTCTCGAATCTTTATGTTCTTTGCTTCATTTTTTTTTCCAAGATTTTATTTGTCAGAGAGAGAGAGAGAGAGAGAACAAGCAGAAGGAGGGGCAGAGGGAGAAGGAGGCTCCACCCTGAGCAAGAAGCCCCATATGGGACTTGATCCCAGACCCCAGAGTCATGACCTGAGCTGAAGGCAGACGCTTAGCTGACTGAGCCACCCACATGTCCTAACTTTTCTTTTTTATTAAATAATCTCTATGTGGGCTTGAACCCACAACCCAGAGATCAAGAGTCACATGCTTCACTGACTGAGCCAGCCAGATACCCTTGTACTTCATAGTTCAATATACATAAATCTCTTTCCATGTCTGGAATATGCTTCAGAAAAATACAGGGTGGAGAGTCTGGATGAAACAAAGTTGGCTAAGAGTTGGTCATTATTGAAGCCAGGTGATGGTGGGTGGGTCCATGGGAGTTGATTACTATCTGGTCTGTTTGACATGTGTGAAATATTCCATAATTAAAACATATACATACACACACAGAAATATATACAGATTTTGTATTTATATGAACTGTCCAATCCTATTCTTTGACTTGTGCCCTAGTTACGTATCTTCAACTTTCCACCCAACCGGGGCTCAAATTCAACCTCTCTAGAGCCAAATTCATCAGCTTCCTCACAAAAAAGTCAAATTCCCTCCTGACTTCCCCCTGCCTGAGGTACTACCACGCCCACTTCGTGCTCAGAACCCAGAACTGTGGCATCATCGCGCTCTCCCCAAGAGCCTGATGCGCGGCTCCATCCCAGGACTGTGGGATCATGACCTGAGCCGGAGGCAGACACTTAACGACTGAGCCACCCAGGCGCCCCAAAATGCCCCCATTTTTGTGCTGCCACAGATGGCCAGGGCTCCATCACCCAGAATCTAAATTTTACTTGCGCCTCTGAATTGGCATGCCCATTGCAGGCCCCCTGCCACTCAGTGTCCCTCCACTCCAGAGCAGGAGCATATTTTTAGCGTAGAATTTCAGAAACCTTCAGCAATTTCCTGTTGACAGCAACATCAAATCTGTGCTCTTCTGGCTGGTGTCCGAATCCCTTCTTCATCTGAGTCCACTCGGCGGCTTTCTTCCCACTGTTCCCAAACCCAAACCATCTGCTCTGGCTTTGTCAGCGCACTGGAACAGTACTGAGCACCACCGCGGGAAGGTTAAGCAGCTCCTCAGAGCTTCAGTGGACACGGTCACAGTAGCGGTAATTAGCTACTGTTGGCAGCCTGAACATTATGTCACGGGTTGAGCTCTCAACCACCCAACACCGCTCAAGGAAAGCAAAGCTTCTCCTTATGGAGGGACACTTTTAATTAGGAAGGGAATGTTTGTCGTACTTTTTTTCTCTGTTTCGAATCCTGGTGATATTTTCATTGGAATTCCAGAGAACTTTAAGTGTTTGGAATCAGGTAATAATAGTAAAGTGAATTGTAAAATTAGGGCAGCATTTTATATGCTTTTTTAAAAAAAATAATTAAATTATTTATTTATTTATTTGTTTGTTTATTTATTTATTTAATTTAAGAGAGATGGCATAGAGAGAGAGTGCACAAGTAGGATAAGGGGCTGAGGGAGAAGCACACTTCCCGCTAAGCAGGGAGCCTGATGCTGGACTTGATCCCTTGACACTAGGATCATGACCAGAGCCAAAGGCAAGCACTTAAAGGACTGAGATATCCAGACTCCCCTATTTTTATTTCGTTGTTTTTTTTTTAAGATTTTATTTATTTGACAGAGAGAAACACAGCCAGAGAGGGAACACAAGCAGAGGGAGTGAGAGAGGGAGAAGCAGGCTTCCCGCCGAGCAGGGAGCCCGATGTGGGACTCGATTTTGGGTCTCCGGGATCATGACCTGCGCCAAAGGCAGTCGCTTAACCAACTGAGCCACCCAGGCACCCTATTTTTAGTTCTTAAAAAGAGTTTATTTATCTCTTTGTCAGAGAGAGAGAGAGAACAAGCAAGGGGAGCAGCAGGCTGAGGGAAAAGCAGGCTCCCTGCTGAGCAAGGAGCCCTATAGGGGCTCGATCCCAGAACTCTGGGATCATGACTTGAGCTGAAGGCAGATGCTTAACTGACTGAGCCACCCAGACGTCCCTAGGGCAGCATTTTAGAACTGACAGACATGCTCTGATATAGGAATTAGGTGACTGAGTGCACTTCCTTAAGTGTCATGCTTTAGAGAAAGGAAATTAGGACTTATTTATTTTAAAAGATTTATTTATTTCTTAGAGAGAGAGAGCACGGGGCAGAACAGAGGGAGAGAAGGAATCCTGGGTAGACTTCCCATTGAATGTGAGCTCCACATGGGGCTCCATCCCAAGACCCTGAGATCATGAGCTGAAAATCAAGAGTTGGTTGCTTAAGTGACTGAGTCGTTTAACCGACTGAGATCATGGGCTGAACCGCAAAAATACTTTGGAACAATATTAGGAAAGCAGATGTGATAACCCAGGAGGAGGAGAGAGCTGGGACTGTATCTTTTTAAAATACAGTGCAGTTTTCATATTTATTTGTAGGTAAATGGCTATTCAATTTCCTTTAAATTCTTTTGGATTTGGGGGTGGTAAGGAAGTATGGATTATGTGAGTATGTGTCTTATAAGCAATACATTCCAATTTTATTTTATGGGGAAAGATAGCATTGTGTTTAAGAAATTAGTTTGTATACTTGAACTCTCAGTAATAGCTATGAAATAGTACACATAAGATCAAAATTCAATTCAAATTGCTAGCAAATTAAATAATTTAGCTTAATGCCGTTGGAGAGGTGTTATTGGGTGGGGATGCATTTTGGACTTTTTTTTAAAGATAAGAGATCACTGTAAATGATTCAAGGAAAATTTTATAGGGGCTTTAAAGAAATACCCAGACTAAACGTATCCTGGGCACACCAGTCCCGGAACTGGAGTCCATCCAGGACCAAGGTAAAGGATGGGTAACTTGACTTTTTCTACCGTCTTCTCTTGCGTTCAATGCATACTGGGGATGATCGCGAGATCTAATTGCTTTGTATGCTTACTTTAAAAAAAAATTATAGAATGGTATTCTCAGGATTTCAAAATTTTTTTTTTAGTGTGATTGAAACTTCTGTAGCTTTTCTTGATTAATTTTTGGGTGCGGTTTCCTTCTTGTATACATAGTATTTGTTCTCAAATAAGTTATTCATCTTTCTGTTTTGCAAAACTGCTTTTTCCAGCTTTATTAAGGAACTAAAGGCCTAGGTAGCCTTTGTGAGACTAATAAATTCAATCAATTTGTGTTTTTAAAAAAATGCAAACAAAATCAGATACCTGATTTCGATAACCACTTTTTCCAATACTAAAATATGGAGCCAGTCTTATAGTAGAATTTTTTCTTAATGTATAAATGCACTCATATGGTGAGTATTTTTTTTAAAGATTTTATTTATTTAACAGAGAGAAACACGGCCAGAGAGGGAACACAAGCAGGGGGAATGAGAGAAGGAGAAGCAGCCTTCCTGCCCAGAGCAGGGAGCCGATGTGGGGCTTGATCTGGGGTCTCCGGGATCATGACCTGAGCCGAAGACAGTCGCTTAACCAACTAAACCACCCAGGAGCCCCACATGTGGTGAGTCTTGCATAGGTTTAAAACCAATTGTATTACTTACACATTTATTAAATTGCCAGAAATTCAGACCACATTATTGCTGCAGAGCACCCTGTTGATTGACTATGACAGTGAAATTTTATGATATTCTAGACCTTAATGCCCAGGATTAGCATATGCTCAGGTCTTTGACAAAAAGTCAAGCTTCTTAAAAGATCTGAAAGCTTCAGACCAACAGCTTTGAAAGCGGAGACCACGTCTCTGAGATTTGCACGAGCCTCAGTATCTGTTTTTCTAATCTTGAGAAAGTGTTGGTAACTGGAGGATTTTAGTTGATTGAATTCCTTCTTTTCTTTTTCTTTAAGCCTCTACAAAAGCCAACCAGGATGGACAAATAAAAGTAAATTCATAAGCCTTCTGGGCAGCATAACTACATGAATTGTGCTCCTTGACTTGTGCAAGAAGGTCGCTGTGAGTTTTAGAGTGTTTACGATAATGGGTAAAGTGAATGCTGGCTGAGCAGTTAACCCTTCACATGTTTTGGCATATTTTGTAGCAACGCCCCGGCCAGAAGCTAGGGCAGCTGTAATTTCGTCTCCTCATGGCTTCACTAAGCTCCTTGGTTACAGTGCTGTATAGGTTTACCATTTAGTATTCATGTTGCATCCTGACATGCTGAACTAGCACGGAACACTGGTGATCCCCCGTGGTCGGTGGTGGCTGTGGGTGCATATGGAATGGCAGACATTATTTGACGACAACAAAGGAGAACAAGTTTATCATGATTTTATGAGCATCAAGGCTTGGCTTTATGCTCATTATGTTTCTTTGCCATCAGAGAGAGCAGAATCCCTAAAAGTAAACATGAAGACAGTGTTTTACTTGGTCGAAAGAGCAAGATAGTAGCCAACTACTGTTAAATTTTCTGCTGTGATGGAGAAATACAATTTCATTACCCTATTGCATTTAAAATAAACATGGTAGGGGCACTGGGTGGCTCATTCGGTTGAGCACCTGACCCTTGATTTCTGCTGGGGTGGTGATCCCAGGGTTGTGAGGTTGAGCCCCACATAGGGCTCCGCACTCGGCGGGGAGTCTGCTTGGGATTCTTTCCCTTTGCCCCTCAGGCACCCCCCCCACCTGTGTGCGCTTCTCTTAAATAAATAAATAACTCTTTAAAAATAATTAAATAAAAGTTAATAAACTTAGCACGCTAAAAAGAAAAAGGGTAATTATGAAAATGCATCTGCAAATTTAATAAAATTGTTAATAATGGCCTATTATAATCAATTAAGTATTTAGGTGGCCAGTGTCTAAGCTTTTAAAGATAGGAAATGAAACCAAGGATACAATTACTTTTTGAATGAGCTAGTCAGTGAAAACAGAAGGGAGTGAAGACATAAAGGTCAAGAAAGGGAAGAAACAAATCAGAAAAGAATTACTGATATTCTTTCTGGTTGGTGTTTTTTACTAACATGAGTAGGGATGGAAAAACAAACATACAGACCTAGATGGAGCTGTAATGGACCGCAGGAGGTTGAGGTGATATTACTGTCTTAAATAGACTCTGGTTCTCATCCACAATGTAAACCTACTGGAGATGCTAACGATTACATTACTTCTAAGATAATAGAATTCCTTTCTAACTAGATAATAGGCACTGTTTCTCTGAGGAATGAACTGGAACCATTGTAGATTAAAATTTTTAGTGATTCTTTAAGAAACAAAATAACCATACAAACTTTTAAACTGTTCGGCAAGGCAATCAATAACTAAAGCTACTCTAGCATTTCCTGGGTATCAGGCAGTATTCTAACTACTTTTGATGATTAACTCATTTAATCCTCACAAGTGCCCTATTAGGCTCCTTGTCCAGCACAGTGCTTGAACTCACAACCCTGAGATCAAGACCTGAGCCAAGATCAAGAGTTGGATGCTCAAGTGACTGAGCCACCCAGATGCGCTGGTACTATTTTTTTAATCAACATTTTACAGACATTCAGAGAGGTTACCTAAAACACCCAAGGTAAGTGGCAGAGCCAGGACTCAAGCCCAGACAAGGATCTAGCATTTCCATGCAGAACAGAACCAACATCCCTGTGCTGAGTTTTGGCACAGAGATAATGACAGACAAGTTCCTTCCTCTATGCCCTTGTAGTCCCATTTCTTCTTAAAGCAGGGACCATATCCTCTATTTGGAAATGAAACATTTGTAGACAGAGAGACCACTTTGTTGACAGCTTCTTGTTTCCCTCCCAGTTCCCCCAGAGAGGGAAAGTGTGAATATCCATGGACTGTTGGAGGGTTAGGACTAGAGTCCAAGCCTTTTGATTTCTTCCATAAAATCATTTTGCAGATTTTGTTAGTCCCCTGAACCCCTAGAATAGTGCTGTGCTATATCCTCAGTGAAAGCCTAGACAAGTATGTATATAGCCTATGACTTCAAATAAAACATATAAAATCTATTAATATATTATTAAAACATAAAATAACTCAGTAAAAACACTATAAATAAAGTATTTCTACTCCTTTTTTAAAAATTATGGAACTATCATTAAAAGGAAGACTGAAATCTATCTATATTTGGCAATTTATAAAGAGCATCCATCAAAGTGAATAACTGTCGTGAAATAAAATAGAAAAATAATCCTTTAATATTTAAACTGTGCATTATAGTTTCAAAACTGTTCCTTATATATTAATTCTTATAAGCAAATTGTATTCTTTTGAAGATTTTATTTATTTATTTGACAGAGAGAGACACAGAGAGAGAGAAGGAACAAAAGCGGGGGCAGTGGGAGAGGAAGAAGCAGGCTTCCCGCTGAGCAGGGAGCCCAATTCTCGGGGCTCAAGATCATGACCTGAGCCGAAGGTAGACACTTAATGACTGAGCCACCCAGGTGCACTGCAAATTGTATTTTTTATACATATGCGTGTGTGTATAACTTTTTGTGTATATATATTATTTAATTTTTAATTTTTAATTTTTTTAAGGGAGAGAGGGATGGAGGAGGGGCAGAAGAAGAGGAAAAGAGAGAAGAGAGAATCTTAAGCAGGCTTCATGCCCAGTACAGAGCCGAATCAGGGCTCGAACTCACAACTCTGAGATCATGACCTGAGCTGAAATTAAGAATTCAAATGCTGGGGTGCCTGGGTGGCTCAGCTGGTTAAGCGACTGCATTCGGCCCAGGTCATGATACGAGAGTCCCCAGATTGAGCCCCGCACTGGGGTCCCTGCTCAGCAGGAAGCCTGTTTCTCCCTCTCTTACTCCTCTTGTTTGTGTTCCCTCCCTAGCTGTCTTTCTCTCTGTCAAATAGATAAATAAAATCTTTAAAAAAAAGTCAGATGTTTAACCGATTGAGCCGCCCAGGTGCCTGTATTATATTTTAATGTAATTCTGGGTTGATTTTTTTTTTCTCCTAAAATATCAGGAAAAGAATAGTAGTGGAAACAATCTAGTTTCTGTGGTTCTCTTCACTTGTTGATAAATAATTCAGAAATTTATAAAAATTAAATCTCAGTTTTGGTAGATTAGATTGCTATTCAGCAAATAGCCATTTCTCTCTCCTGTGTCTCATGCAGTGGGAGATACACTTTCGGCCCTGCTGGCTCTGGGCTTGGCTCTGTGACTTGCTTTGGCCCATGGATCGAGAGCGGACTTGACAAGAGAAGAAATTTTAAATGAGCTTGCTGGGTTTTGGTTTGCTCCCTTGCGACCCCACCATTGACCGTGAGAGGCACCCGAGCTAGCCACTGCCCCTTTAACTTACTCCTGGAAAGAGAGGCACAGAGAGCAGACCTGATTCTCTCCAGCAGCCTGAGGTAGGGCCACCCCGACAACGTACAGATCTGTGAGCAAGAAAGTGAAGACTTGTGGTTTTAAGCCACTGAAATTTGAAGGTGTTTGTTATATGACATTATTGCCATAGAAACTGGAGATCTGTGGAAACATTTACGGTGGTAGAAAAAGGAGGTCAAGTTTACTAACGACCTCTTACGTGCCAACTGTTCCATATCCACTGACCATGCAATTATTCTCTTTTAAAGATTTTATTTAGGGGCGCCTGGGTGGCTCAGTCGTTAAGCAGATGCCTTGGGCTCAGGTCATGATCCCAGAGACCCGGGATCGAGCCCTGTATCAGGCTCCCTGCTCAGTGGGAAGCCTGCTTCTCCCTCTCTCACTCCGCCTGCTTGTGTTCTCTCTCTAGCTGTGTTTCTCTCTGTCAAATAAATAAATAAAATCTTTTAAAAGAAAAGATTTTATTTATTTGACAGAGAGAGAACAAGAGTACATAAGTAGGGAGAGAAGCAGAGGGAGAGGGAGAAGCAGGCTCCCCGCTGAGCAGGGAGCCCTATGCAGGGGTCCATCCCAGGACCCTGGGACCATGATCTGAGCCAAAGGCAGTTGTGTAACTGACTGAGCCATTCAAGTGCCCCATGCAATTATGTCTTTTTAAGATTTATTTATTTATTTGAGAGAGAGAAAAAAAGACAGAGAGCATGCACAAGTGGAAGGGGCAGAGGGAGAGGGAGAGAGAATCCCAAGCAGGCTCCCAGCTGAGCAGGGAGCTGGACACTGGCCTGAATCCCCCAACACTGAGATCAGGACCTGAGCCAAAACCAGGAGTTGGACACTTAACCGAGTGAGCCACCTGGGGCGCCCTGACTGACCATGCAATTCTTACAACTCCTCGTGGTGGAAACTATTGTTATCCCATTTTATAGATGAGGAAACGGAGCAGAGAGGGTTAAGAAACTTCTCCAAGATCACACAGCTAGTATAGTAAGGCGTGGACTGAGCCCAGCTCTAGATGGTTATGAAACCTGCGCCCTTTGTTCACCACTGCCTTGCATGTTCTTACACGGTTTTTTAAATCGCAGGCTCAGAACGAGAATTTTAAAAATGGCTCATGACATAGTGGAACAAGCCAAAATTCAGACACCAGCAGCTACATCTGAGGAGATAAAACGTTTGTTAATGGCTGTTATTAAAAATCAAGCATCTGGGGTGCCTGGGTGGCTCAGTGGATTAAAGCTTCTGCCTTTGGTTCAGGTCATGATCTCAGCATCCTGAGATGAGGCCGCATCCAGCTTTCTGCTCAGCAGGGAGTCTGCTTCCCCCTCTCTCTCTGCCTGCCTCTCTGCCTACCTGTGATCTCACTCTCTCTGTGTCAAATAAATAAATAAAATCTTTAAAAAAAATTAAATATCTGGAAAGATTATTTCCAAACTTCTAGAAATGTGAAGCTAAAGGTTCATTTGATTCTGTAACGATTGTGACAAGTTGTCTTGAAAGTTATTTTTTTCTTTATTCATCCAGAGAGATCTTGGGCCAGAGCCTGTTCCAGCAATGATACCTCTGGATACTACGGTTGACAAAGTCTGTGATATGTGGTTCTTGCCCTCAAAAGATGAGCTATTTGGGGCACCTGGGTGGCTCAGTTGGTTAAGCAACTGCCTTCAGCTCAGGTCATGATCCCAGAGACCCGGGATTAAGTCCCGCATTGGGCTTCCTGCTCGGCGGGAAGCCTGCTTCTCCCTCTCTCACTCCCCCTGCTTGTGTTCCCTCTCTGGCTGTGTTTCTCTCTGTCAAATAAATAAAATATTATATATATATATATGATATAAATAAAATCTTCCATATATATATGTATATATATATATATATATATAAAAGATGAGCTATTTACTAGAACTCATACAATTCAGTAATATGGCAGGATACAAAATCAATGCACAAAAATCAGTTGCATTCTTATACACTAACAATGAAAATATAGAAAGGGAAATCAGAGAATTGATTCCGTTTACTATAACACCAAAAACCATAAGATACTTAGGAATAAACCTAACCAAAGAAGTTAAGGATCTGTACTCAAGGAACTACAGAACACTCATGAAAGAAATTGAAGAAGACACAAAAAGATGGAAGAGCATTCCATGCTCATGGATCAGAAGAATATACATTGTTAAAATGTCTATACTGCCCAGAGCAATATACTTTCTATACTTTCAATGCCATTCCAATCAAAATTCCACCAACATTCTTCAAAACGTTGGAACAAACAATCCTAAAATTTATATGGAACCAAAAAAGACCCCGAATCGCTGAGGAATTTCTGAAGAAGAAAAACAAAGCTGGGGGCATTAGGTTACCTGACTTCAGGTTTTATTACAAAGCTGTGAACACCAAGACAGCATAGTACTGGCAAAAAAACAGACAAATAGACCAATGGAACAGAGTAGAGAGTCCAGATATGGACCCACAAATCTATGGTCAAATCATCTTCGGCAAAGCAGGAAAAAATATCCAGTGGAAAAAAGACACTGTCTTCAATAAATGGTGCTGGGAAAATTGGACAGCTATGTATAGAAGAATGAAACTAGACCATTCTCTTACACAACACACAAAGGCAAACTTGAAATGGATGAAAGACCTCAACGTGAGGCAGGAATCTATCAAAATCCTGGAAGAGAACATAGGCAGTCACCCCTTTGACATCAGCCACAACAACTTCTTTCAAGACACGTCTCCAAAGGCAAAGGAGATGAAAGTGAAAATGAACTTCTGGGACTTCATCAAAATAAAAAACTTCTGTACAGCAAAGGAAATAGTCAACAAAACAAAGAGGCAACTCCCGGAATGGGAGAGGATATTTGCAAGTGACACTACAGACAAAGGGCTGGTATCCAAGATCTATAAAGAACTCCTCAAACCCAACATCCAAAAAGAAGATGAACACATCAAAAAATGAGCAAGAGACAGGAAGAGGCACTTCTCCATAGAAGATATACAAATGGCTAACAGACACATGAAAAAAATGTTCATCATCACTATCTATCAGGAAAATTCAAATCAAAACCACACTGAGATACTACCTTATACCAGTCAGAATGGCCAAAGACAGTTAACAACAAGTGTTGGAGGCTGTGGAGAAAGGGGAACCTTCTTACACTGTTGGTGGGAATGCAAGTTGGTGCAGCCACTTTGGAAAACAATTTGGAGATTCCTTACAAAATTAAAAATAGAGCTACCCTATCACCCTGCAATTGCACTGCTGGGTATTTACCCCAAAGATACAGATGTAGTTAAAAGAAGAGCCATATGTACCCCAATGTTCATCGCAGCAATGGCCACAATAGCCAAACTGTGGAAAGAGCCAAGGTGCCTTCAACAGATGAATGGATAAAGAAGATATGGTTCATGTATACAATGGAATACTACACTTCCATCAGAAAGGAAGAATACCCAACTTTTGTAGCAACATAGACTGGATTGGAAGAGATTATGCTGAGTGAAGGAAGCCAAGTAGGGAAAGTCAAGTATCACATGGTTTCACTTACTTGTGGTGCATAAGGGGTAATATAGAGGACAGTAGGAGAAGGAAAGGAAATGGGAAGTAGGGTAATTTAGGGAGAGAAACAAAACATGAGAGACTTTGGACTCAGAAACAAACTGAGGGTCTTGGAGGGAAGGGGGTGAGGGGATGGGAGAGCCTGGTGGTGTGTACTGAGGGCACGTATTGCATTGAGCAGTGGGTGTGGGGCATAAACAATGAATCTTGGAACACCGAAGAAATAAAATAAATTTAAAGTAAACAAAAACAAATAAACAAACAAAAAGATGAGCAATTTTATTAGGAAGGCCAGAAGTGGGCCGTGGTTACTGTGTTGTTCCTCAGCCTGCTCCTGTTTGGTTTTGGTGGAAAGATGGAAGGCAGGTGGAAGCCATAGCTTATCAGACATGTTGGCCATATGGGCCCTTTATTTTATTTTTCCCTTAGCTGCTAGCACTGCCCCTTCTCATTCTCCTTACAGCCCGTGAGAGAAGAGGCGCAGTTACACTCCCCACTGGCCAGTCAGAGTAACGGGAGGAGCACCCAGGCCGCAGGGACCCAGACCTTCCAGGAGCTGTGACCATTTCTCCACATGCCTTCTTACTCCCTGGCCGGTGTGTGGGAAGCAAAGGTCCCCCTGTGGCCTCCCTCTCCTTGCAGTGCTACTTGTGACCTCCTTCTGCCCTCGGAGGCTGCTGTTCTCCTGCCGGGTCCCTTGCCCTTCAGCACCAGTGCCCCACACCCATTATTCTGGCCTCCGTGCCATCAAGATTTGCTCTAGCTCCTATCAGAAGGACTCTAACGAATTAATTCCTGCAGTAATTGTGGGAAATGGCTTACTTTAATTTTTTTTCCTGTTTTTTTTTCCCTTGAAGGAATAATTTAACATATTTGGATACTGTAAATAGTGGGATCTCAAGGACCAAGAAACATGAAATGGCAATAACTAAATGTATGGAATGCTATGTGCCAGGCACAAATTTACTCATTTGATTCTTATAACAACCCACTATGGGAGTCCCCATTATTATCACACCCATTTTACAGATGAAAAAAACTGAGACACATCAGAGTTAATTATAGTGCTCAGATCTAAGCAGATTTTGAGCTTCACTCCTAACATCTACTATGAAAGAGGCAAGGGGCGCCCAGGTGACTCAGTTGGTTAAGCATCAACTCTTGGTTTTAGCTCAGGTCATGATCTCAAGGTCCTGGGACTGAGTCACCAGTAGGGCTCTGCTCTCTGCAGGGAGTCTGCTTGAGATTCTCTCTACTTCTGCCTCTTCACCCACTTGCATGTTTTCTCTCTCTCTTAAATAAACAAAGAAATTGTGAAAGAAAGAAAGAAGGAAGGAAGGAAAGAAAGAAAGAAAGAAAGAAAGAAAGAAAGAAAGAAAGAAAGAAAAGAAAGAAAGAGGGAGGAGGGAAGGAAGGAAGGAAGGGGAGGGAGAGAGGGAGGGAGGGAAGGGGAAAGAAATGGAGGACGGAAGGGGAGGGAGGAAGGAAGAAAGAAGCAAGAGATACTTCTAGTGTGAGTGCTTCATGGTAAGCCACGGACTATATCCCTTAGATGATGCTTATACCTCTTTGAAAACTGGCCAGTTTCTTATGAACAAAGCTTACGTGATGACAGGAAGCCTGGGTGGCTCAGTCGGTTAAGCATCTGCCTTCAGGTTAGGTCATGATCCCAGGGTCCTGGAATTGAGTCCTGCAATGGGCTCCTTGCTCAGTGGGGAGCCTGCTTCTCCCTCTCCCTCTGCTTGCTGCTCCTCCTGCTTGTGCTCTCTCTCTCTGCCAAATAAATAAAAATCTTAAAAAAAAAACAAACTTATGTGATTGACACTGCTTAATGCTTAATCTTTGTTGAGGAGAGCCCAGAAAACAGACATCTGTTAAAGCCAAGGAGCTCTAGCTTTCGAAAGTAACTGAAAGAGAGTCTGTCCAACCCCATCAGTGTACAAATGAGGGAACATAATGGAACAGGTTTAACGGATTTGGTTGAGCCTCCTGGCATCCCCCGATGAGCTGTTCAATGATCTTAAAGTGTCAGCCATTCACCCTCTCTTTCCCACGTCTCTTCATATAACCTATTCCCAAATTATATTGATCCTCAACCTCAAGGTGTCTGGCCCACTGCTGGCCTGGTTCCTGATCCGGTGTCAACCAGGCTCTGCATTTACATCACACTGGAATGGACACAGTGCCCTTCCCTGGCCCGTCGGCCTCAGCAGCCAGCCCAGCTCCTGTCTGCAGCTCACAATCGCACACACTCGTCTGCTCGTCTTCGAAGCCTGGCTCTGATCTCCACACGAGCCTGCAGCACAAAGGCCTGGATTTGAGTTCTAGTTTTACCATTCTGTCACCAAACAGACTCAGCCCCTGTGGGTAAACACAAAACAGGGGAGGGCAGTGATGAACTGGCACCCGGTTCAAGCTCCGCCCAGGAGCTGAGTGGGACAAAGCAGCAGCCCAGGGCGCCTGGGGCCCACGGCAAACTCCATCCCCAGAGGCATAACTAGTCATCATTAAAGCTGGTATTTCCGTCCTCAGTCCTCAATCTGAGTACATTCGGGGCTGGAGGAAGAGGGAGGGCCATGGTCGGACTGGGAGGGACAGTGAAGAGAGAGGGAATCCCCATACTGTCTCTATTTAATTTCTAGATGAAAACCTCTCCCCTTCCTAGAAATGGAAGCAGAAATGAAAGTGTGGCCAGCGCTGAGGGTTATAGCAGGGCGGGGAGACTGGAATTAAGAGAAAATTTGCCAATGCAAAGAGTGGTTCGCACTCCCTGCCTCTTTACAATCCCAAGTGCAGAGTGGGGAGAGGCAGGGAGCACAGCTCAGAGGGGCCCGGACCAGGTTCCCCACATTCAGACTAATAGGGTCCGTGGTCAAAGGAACGAGGCTGATACAAAAGCGAAGGTCAAGCAAAGCTTTATTTCACGCCAAGCATCAGAATGTTTGCTGGCTAGCCAGGGTCACTTTTCCATGGAAAAGGACCCCGCCCAACTTCTGAGGCCAGCTTTTATGGGCATCCCCCTAAATCACAAGCTGACTAGGGTCACATGCACACCGGAGCTGACCCACTCATGTGGCTTGCCTGAGTTAATTTGCACCTCCATGGGCCCTGGACTCCGGAGGTGGGGGCACCTGGGTGTTCCCATCGGACCCCAAGTTCCGGTAAATGGGCCGCCCATTCTTAGTTTGTATCTAAATACCTCCCGGGACACTCCCTGGATGGGAAGTTAAGGGGTTTAACTGGTTGGGCATCTTCCCCAACCTGGCTCACCTTTGTTTTCCAGGGGCCATTGTCCATAACACCTGGAGTTATTTTTCCTAAGTAAACAGGATGGCGGCTTGGATTCCAAAACTGGACCTTACGCAGACCACACTCACACTCTCTCCCTGAAAAGCGGGTCCCCTGAGGGCAATGTGGCATTCTAACTACCCTGTGCTAGCTACCTTTTAACACAAAGGGAGAATTGAACATGTTGTGTGCTCAGGTAAGAAGGTAAATTTACAGATGAACCTGCGATGAAGGAGTATCAGTTACTACATTCCAGGAATGGGCCAGATTATGAAAAATTCAAACAGTTTAGGGTAATGGGCAGAAACGAGGCTAATGAAATTCAGCCTCGCAAAGCTGGAAGATCATGCATTAAAGTAGAATCCATAATATATTTAAATGAAGCATTAATAGGTAGAATTGCTGACAATAATGAGGAAAGAATCCTAGAGCTAGATAATAAGATCATTAAGAGTCTAGTTACAAACAGGGGATTTCCTCACAGAGCAGAGGAAGCAATGGTTCCTCTATGTAAATGAGTTTCTCGTATCTCATTTAGAATCCTGGTGCAATCCTGGGCTTATAGCTATGCCAAAACTGAACACTGTGTTAAAAAAAAAAAAGAAAAAGGCCAGCAGGGAGGGAGTGGGTGATGAGGGGGGCAAGGGAAGCAATGGGAAAGGTTGATCTGGAGCTCAGGAATGTGCCATAACATTTTTGAAAGGAATGTTTCACCCCTTTCCTGAGCTGCGAGCAAGAAGAATCTTGAAACTTTGGCTCAGGGCTTAGGGGGTGTCTGGCTGGCTCAGTTGGTAAAACATGTGACTCATGATCTCAGGTGGTGAGTTTGAGCCCCACGTTGGGCATAGAATTTACTCAATAATAAAATAAAATAAAATAATAAACTTTGGCTCAGATGCCTGGAGTTCTGGGCAGGCATCCCCACAATTCTTTTCATGCTTTGTCCTCACTCTTTTGCGGACTTGGTACTGTGCTGTGTATTTCTGAGAGGGATTCTAAATTTATTGCAGGGAGAGAGCAAGGGTTTTGAGCTGAGAAAAAGTAAATGGAATAATTTTGAAGTTAGCATTATTTGAACACCGTCAAGAATACATGAGTGCAGAGTGGGCTACACCTTCGTGAAACCAGAAACAGCCTCTAACCACAGACCTGTCCTCAGTGGGGGCCAGCGAAGTCCCAGAAGGATAAAGAGAGAGGCCATGAAGCGTGTGACCAGAGAGATGGGGAGCCATAGCATTCTGTCCCTTTCCATCTGGTTAGAGTACAATTGTTTTAGGATTGAATAAATAAAATTTGAACCCACATCCCAAAGCCGTGTTCTCTCATTCCTATATGCAATGAGAGAAAGAAAGAGTGATCCCTTAGACTTGCCCTGTCCAATATAGTGGCTCTTGGGCACTTAAATGTGACTGGTCCTATTAAGTTGGAAATATACACTGGATGTCAGAAAAGGACTTAATGTCATTAATAATTTTTCTGTGGATTGTGTATTTGAGTGGTGTTTCTGATATGTGGGGTTAAATAAAATACATTTTTAAAATGAATTACCCTTTCTTCTTTCTTAATATGGCTAAGAGAATTTAAAATTCCTATGTAGCTTGTATTAGGTTGGAGCCGGCTTTCGATTTTCAAATAGTGGAACGGATGTCTAGGGTAGCAATTTGCATTCCCCTTGTTAAATTTCTGGAGAGGGGGAGCAAGCTGATCAACAAGGAGTCTGTTTTCATTTTCTTTTCTCAGGAATATAAGCGCTCAAACCGAACTGTTGTCAGCGTGGATATTTGGGGCCAATGAAAGCCTCGTGGTACAGAAATTTAATTAATAATATTTAAGAAATGCAGCTGGGGAGAAATAAAGGAGACAGTGAACAAGACCACTTATTTGGGCATAATTTCATGTGAATTAAACTCATAAAGTCCATCCAAACCTTCACCATGGCTTGTGAAACACTGTTCCTCAGAGAAGACAGCAAAATGCCATCATTTTCTCATCTTTGTATGCTAGAGGAAACTAAGAAAATGTTAATCCAAGTAGAACACTAAACTCTCTGTTGTGCCCCAGATCATTGCGTCTGAAAAAACACTTGTAGAACTCTTTCTGTTGGTGGATTTCTTATTTTCCTGAGTGAGTCAGAGAATAGACTGCAGTCTAAACTAAAAAAAATTAAAAATTAAAAAAATTAAGCCTTATGTAGACGGGTAAAGGTATGTGGATCGGTGTGGAATTTTTCACAAAACTACAAAGCTGGAGAGACACTCCCTATTCTCCCCTCTGGAAAGACTAAGCACGGATATGATTCTTGTTATTTAGGGCACTGCTTACTTGGCAGCTGATCTTTTAAAACTACAACTATGGGCGCCTGGGTGGCTCAGTGGGTTAAAGCTTCTGCCTTCAGCTCAGGTCATGATCTCCGGGTCCTGGGATCAAGGTCCACGTCTGGCTCTCTGCTCAGCAGGGAGCCTGTTTCCTCTGCTCTCTCTCCCACCTTTCTGCTTACTTGTGATCTCTCTCTCTGTCAAATAAATAAATAAAATCTTTTTCTTTTTTAAGATTTTTATTTATTTATTTGACAGAGAGAGAGATCACAAGTAGGCAGAGAGGCAGGCAGAGAGAGAGGAGGAAGCAGGCTTCCTGCTGAGGGGAGAGCCCGATGCAACCTCGATCCCAGGACCCCGAGATCATGACCTGAGCCGAAGGCAGAGGCTTTAATCCACTGAGCCACTCAGGCGCCCAAATAAATAAAATCTTAAAAAAAAAAAAACAACAAAAACCTGCAACTATGAGAAGCAATCACTTGGCCCAATCCTTTTGATATTGTTTTTTAAATGAGAAAACTGTTTTATATGAACACACAAACTGAAGAGTGAGTCTATCATTCTAGACCAATCTAGGAATTCTGGACAGTACTAACATTGAAATTGAACCAGAAAAGAAATGGGATTATAAGCTATTTGGGGGTTAATATGGACAGCTGAGTGATTTATACACATTCAATATCCTTACTGAGACCACCTAATCATTTTTATACTTGTTGAAAGATAAGTTAATCTTATTTTTCATTCCCTTTGGGAAAGCAGCTACAGTTCTGGGGGAGCAAGAATGTCTTGTCCCAGTTTGGGGAGCAAGAATTCTTGTCCCTTTCAAGGACTTTTTAGTTGGACTAAGAGCCAAATTGATATGAGACAGATTAACAAGAGAAAATCAAATTCAATAGCATACATATGGAGAATTTACATAAATGAAGAATCTATACAGGTATGAAAATTCCAAGGACAATCAGGCTAAATGAAGTGTTTACGTCATCTTGTGCCAAGGAAAAGGGGCTAAGCGTCTGTGGTTTCGAAGAAGGGAATGCAGGATAATGGGATGCCTCAGTTGGTTAAGTGGCTGTGTTTAGCTCAGGTTATATGATCTCAGGGTCCTGGGATCGAACCCCACATCATATCGGTCTCTCAGGGTGGAGTCTGCTTCTCCCTCTCACTCTCTCCCTGTGCTCTCTCTGACTCTCAAATAAATAAATAAAATCTTAAAAAAGAAAAAAGAAAGAAAAGAACACAATTTGAACAGTAATAAGGTGAAGAGCGGAGGTTTGGTAATTAGATGTTTGCCCTGCCATATAATGGGTTACTCAGACAAGATTTATCTCTGGTAATAACCCTTATTCTGGAAAGGCCTTCCCTTCCCACGTTTAGATTTTTCTGTGTAGTTAAGAGAGGGGTAAAAGTTTCTATTGAACCAGCAAGGTCTTGATTATCTTCAACTTAAAATAATCCACGTGTAGGGACACCTGGGTGGCTCAGTCGATTAAGCTTCTGAACTCTTGATGTCTACTCAGGTCATGATCTCTTGAGATGGAACTTCCCCCCACCCCCTGTGGGGGCTCTGCTTGAGAGTCTTTCTTCTCTCTCCCTCCCTCTGCCCCTTCTCCCTCAAATAAATACATAAATCTTTTTTTTAATGCATATGCCAAAGTGGGACATTCTGGGGGGCTTGTCCTGAACCCCTTCAAATTCTGCTTGAAAAGGTCAGTCACATTTTCAACACTGTAAACAATGACCTTGGGCGTGTTGGCAAAACACCATGGGAGAAGATCCAGACTAAAGGTCAAAATTGGCCTTTTAATTTTTTTTAGTTTTTTCCAAATATTTTTATTTATTTATTTGACAGAGAGAGAGAAAGAAGGCTCAAGCTGGGGGAGCAGCAGAGGGAGGGGGAGAAGCAGACTCCCTGCTGAACAGGGAGCCCCACACTGGGGTTCCATTCCAGGACCCTGGGATCAGGACCTGAGCCAAAAGCAGCTGCTTAACAGACTGATTCACCTAGGTGCCCCCAAATTGGCCTTTAAAAAAAAAAAATGTTCTCCTAAGTGAACCTTAGAGCTTCCTTTATATAAAAGTCGGTTACCAGGGAGGCTTTGGAGCTGACAATGGTTTTTAAATCTTACTAATCTTCTCTGGAATGAAACCAGCATGATTCAATGAGAATAGAGAGGCTGGAAAGTTTGCTAATCCCTGAGTTCTTTTGTTTTTATATTAAAAAAGGATTACTGGCTTACTGTAATTGTTTCTTTTTAAATTACTGGTAGTATGGCTTAATATATTCAGAATGTGCAACTGAATTCATACAGATTTCATCAATAGACCACATCAAAAAGTACAAGCATATTATATAATACATACTTCCGAGGCTCTTGGTCTAACGGGTATTAGAATTTAGAAGGAAAATACAAAATATGACAGATTTTAACTATCTGTGTTTGTTTAACTCTTAGGCTTGTCATGATGTCATAGAAACTTGAGAACGAGAACCATCTTCAGAAAAACAACAGTACAGGCAATGGTGCCGTTTCCTGAGTCCTGAACTTGGCTCTGTGACTTAATAAGTATATGACATCAGACATGTTATTTAACCCCCTGGAAACTGTTTCCCCTGAACTATAGAACGATAGTCACAGTAAGGGTACCGACCTTATAGGATTATGGAGAGTAAATGAGATAATGTATGTATCTTGCCCAAAGAAGGGACTCAGTAATGACCAGTTATGATTATTTAATGCAGTCGAGAGAACTGCAGCACTGAGACTGGTCTGGTCCTATTATGAAGCTGTGATAGAGTCACAGCTGGAATTCAGGAGTTGTGCTCTTACCACTGTACTCAATATCCACTTTGTCCTCTGGACTTTGAAATTATTAATTTTTATAGTTTTATTGCCCTTTTTTGTTATGGACCCCAAATGGAACTAAATGCAAACTCCTACAAAGCAGGAAAATACAACCCACATTTTAATGATTAAAAAGTTATGAAATTCACTAAATTGTAATAGATTTGCATCCTTAGAGACTGTTCATTAGTACGAGCTCATTTTCCTTGAAATCCTAATCTAGAAGGCTTCAAATATGCTTGCTTCTGAATTCTTTCTACATGTTTTCTTTTAGTTTGTCTCCCTCTAGTGGATCTTAAAAAAAACCTTGCTTTTATTTTCAGATGAACTGTGGATTGTTTGGGATAGGTTTTGCCCAAGTTAAGAGTTCATCTGTTGTTAGCCTGGTTCATGTTGTGGAACTCCTAGAATACTGTGTTGCCTGGGTGGGGGTCTGCAGAGACTCTAATTCAAAGAGGGTAGAAATAGGCCAAGGTGTTTGCTCCCTGCCACCTACATGAGCTCTAAGAAGCACATGCAAAGACACAAATGTTCAGAAAACTGCAAGTGGCTTGAAGTGCCTGAGAATAAAGTACAAGCAATTCCGGATGAAAGGCTGTGGTAAGAGGTAGACTGGAAGGGTAAGCAGGGAGCAAACCACAGGGCTTTTAAAGTTACGCTTGAATTTTATTTTTTAGGTAATGAGAGTTGTGTTGATTAGAATTAGGCTGTCAAAACCGAAAATCCAAATAAGTGGCTTTTAGAAAATAAAATTTCAGTTCTATCTATATAAAAGAAATCAGGAAGTAGGTAATTTGATATGGAGCTCCCCATCATCAGGGATACAGGCTCTTTCTAATTCTACCTCTTCCATCCACAGTGTGTGGCTTTTCTCCTCATGGTCCAAAATGGTTGCCAGAGTTCCAGCCATTGTATATATTAATTTAATTAGACATCTATATTTGTACTTCAGACTCAATTTTCCTAGAAAATAAATTAATTGATTTCTACCCCCAAACTAGTTTTTTGCTTTGGTTCTCTAGCTCCCTATTTCACTAGAAGAAAGAGCAATAAAATGAGACTGAGAAGGAGATGTAGGAGACTCAGAAAACAACAGTAGAGTGATTTAAAATGGAGTGGTGAGGGGAGGCTGACTGGCTTGGTTGGAGGAGCATGTAACTCTTGGTCTCTGAGTCGTGAGTTCCATGTTGGGTGTAGAGATTACTTTAAAATAAAATAAAATAAAATAAAATAAAATAAAATAAAATAAAATAAAATAAAATAAAATAAAATAAAAAAATAAAATAATAAAATTAAAAAAATTAAAAAAATATAGTGGTGACTAATCATGCTAAATGCTGCAGAGTTAAGACATACAGGTCCGAAGGTCAGCTTTTTTCTTAATGACGGATTTTCTTTTTCTTTAAACATTTTATTTATTTATTTGAGAGAGAAAGCATGAGCGTGGGTCAGGGAGAGGGAGAAGCAGACTCTCCTCTGAGCAGGGAGCCTGACTGGGATCACAACAGAGCGGAAAGCAAACTCTTAACTGACTGAGCTACCCAGGTGCCCCTGAAAGTCAGCTTTTTATGAGAGCTGACAGTAAGGTGACTGGTGAGCTTGGGTGGGCAGGGGTGCGTGTCTGCACTTTTTTCTAGAGCAGAGCCCTGTTCAGTGTTGAGGTTCATGGGCTATAATTGCACCTCTCTTGCCTCTCACTATTATTATAATGGAGGGATAGTGGGGGTAGAAGTTAGTTGACATCTCAGCTGTGTCCGTGGAAAAGTCCCAGACTCTCTTACTCTATTTGGACCTTGGTTCTTAACTTTTAGCACTCTTCCTAGGTTTACTGGAAACCAAATTATTTGGGACCTTAACAGCCCTGCTTCTTTCTTGGTTTTAATGAGTCTTAACTTCTCAGTATTTTCTTTAGGGTACCATCTTGTCTTCTCTTTCTGGCTTCTACCCCTTCCAGCTGTCCTGTCCAACAGCCCTGACTTACAAAGCCCCTTTCTCAAGAATCGACGCGCCTCACACCCCTCTGTGTCTGCTGTGCCCCTTCTTAAGGGAGCACTGACATGAACAGTGATGGAAAAGTAGAAAAGGAGCCAGAGGACAAGAGGTGTGGGGGTGGAGCATCTTTTCTTTCTTTCTTTCCTTTTTTTTTCCAGGTGAGAGAGATGTTGAAGATGGAAGACAGGATATCTGATGTAGGGAAGCCCCTAGTGGTGGAGAAAATGAATCCAGGGTCCAGGTGTGGGACTGGGCCTAAGTAGCAGGAAGGACACCAATTTCTCTAAAGCCAGAGCTAACTGAGGGCTCAAAGGAAGGAAAGTTTGCAGCTGGCGACGAATGCAACCGGAAACTTAGAAAAAATATTATCAATAGAGTTATCTTAGATGACTGAAGATGTAATTTGTTCTGATTTAGTTCACAGTTGTGCAGAACTTGGGTTCCATGCAATGTGCTTGCAATTTTCATATACATGATCCATTTCAATTATCCTAAATACTTGATGATTAACTGCGGATCATCAGTTTCCATCAGTGGAAAATATCAGTCTAAATTTATATACAGTAATGTGTCACATTTATCAAATCATTTCACACATATTATCTAATTTGATTTTTCTAGCAACCATTGATACATTTATCTTCTCATTTTATAGGTAAAGAATCCAAGGTTCAAAGAGGGGTAAAATAATTTGAGTGACAGAAGGTTTTATGACTTTAGTCTCCTAAAAGAACTGTTATTTTAATGAGTCAAATCTGAAAACACAACACATTTTTAAGGGCTGCTGTTTTAGCAGTAACAAAGCATTCTGCCTGAACTGGAGAGTAGGGCTCTGACAAAGGCAGATGCTTTTGGGTGTTGGAGAGTGTCTCATGCTCTAAGTCAGGCAGATGCTAGCCACTGACTCAGAAAACTGAGTCTTGAAATGGAATGAGGTTCATTCAGGTTGCTCACCCTATGAACCTTATTCTGGCCAAGTCTGCATTTTCTAGATTCCCTTTTCTTTCCTTCTTACTCTCTCTCTTTTTCCTTCTTTTTTTAAAATTTTATTTTTAAATAATCTCTACATCCAACAAGGTCCTCGAACTCACAACCTGGAGACCAGGAGTCACATGCTCCACTGACTGAGCCAACCAGGAGCCCCTAGACATTCCCCTTTCTTATCTTCTTTCAAAAAGCCTGCAAAATCTGAAATTCTAAAAAAAGTAATCAAATTGGAGCAAAACTGAGATTGCCTCTTCTCCCTTTTGGAGCTGAGTTTTCATTGCTCATTTGATTTCTAAGAGTCCAGTGAGTCCATTACAAAACGAGATACACTATTTCATCTTGTGATTATGTCTAGGGATTAAATCATAATCCTCATCCGTCATAAAATAAGATGTGTCATTATTATAACAGAGAGCTTCTAAAATGCATGATCCCAGTTTCTCATCACTAGCCTTGAATAGGGCTTTTCAGTGTTTTGGAGAGTTATAGTAAGCTGTGCAATTTAGTAGCTTATATTTATTGAGCATTAATCCTCTGGCAGGCTCCATGCTAAGCACTTTGCATACATTATCTCATTTAATCCTCATTAGAAGGCTTTAGGGAAGGTAGCATTATCATCTGCAATTTCTGTATGAGGGACCTGAGGCAATCAGAGTTTAAATAACTTTCTCTTCAGGTCAGTTGTGGACAAGATTTGGAGAAGTATATCTGAGTGTAATAAATAAAAGATCAAAATTCCTCTTGGGTAAACCGGAGATGGCTCACAGGTGGCCCTTGATTTTGTGGAGTATTATTCCTGTGGTTGGAATTAAACCTGGAACTTCTAAAAGCAGTGAGAAGAGGGAAATGTGGTTAGTGTTATATGAAGGTCCTCTGACAGTTCAGGGCCGGGCATTTGGGGAGACAAGAGAAGACAAGACAAGAGAAGGTCCTGCTCCATTTTGAGCTGACAGTCTTGGGGGACAAATTATGATTATAGGGCCTTGCAGTGTCTGGTCCTACTGAACTCATAACTATAACCTTAATGGACACTTGCCTCTTTTGGTTTTTTTTTTTTTTTTTTTGGTTTTTCTTTTTTTAAGATTTATTTGTTTATTTTAGAGAGAAAGCATAAGTGGGGGGAGGGGTAGAGGGAAAGGGAGGGAGAGAAGCAGACACCTGATGGGGTCCATCTCACATCCCTGAAATCATGACCTACGCTGAAATCAAGAATCTGTGCTTAACTGACTGAACCACCCAGGCACTCTGGCGTTTAATAGTTTTAATAGGATTTATTTATTTCTCATCTTTAACCACTTAAAATATTCTCTCAGGGTTGGACATTGAGAATTTTTCCAGTTTGGGGCCAATTATGGATGGACAATTTTCCTGCATAATTTTTGGTTTCTACTGAAATATTTTTTTTCAAAAGATTTTATTTATTTGACAGAGAAAGAGAGAGAGAGAACACAAGCAGGGGAAATGAGAGAGGGAGAAGCAGGCTTCCCACTGAGCAGGGAGCCTGATGCGGCGTTCGCTCCCAGGATCCCGGGATCATGACCTGAGCCGAAGGCAGATGCTTAACGACTGAGCCAAACTGGTGCCCCTGAAATATTTTTATAGAATAAATTTTTGTAGAACAGTTACTAGGCAAAGAGTATGAGTATCTTTATGGTTCTTTCAACCCACATTATTGTGTTTCCAGAACAATTTGTGATTTGCACAACAGATATTTATTAAGCATTTACTATATATCAAGCTTTATAT
This sequence comes from Spilogale gracilis, assembly GCA_004023965.1. Taxonomy (NCBI): domain Eukaryota; kingdom Metazoa; phylum Chordata; class Mammalia; order Carnivora; family Mephitidae; genus Spilogale; species Spilogale gracilis. The sequence goes on from PITA01009835.1 coordinate 44,974, forward strand.
TAAGCATTAGGGATATACTATGAACAAATATGGTCCCTGCCTTCAAGAAGCATAACAATTTTTGTCACTAGAAATATATATTTCTATATATTTTTTTAAGATTTTATTTTTGGGGTACCTGGGTGGGTCAGTCGGTTAAGCACTTGACTCGTGATTTTTGGCTCAGGTCGTGATCTCTGTTGTGAGACCAAGCCCTGAACAGGGCTCTGCGCTGGGCGTGGAGGCTGCTAAACATTTTCTCTCTCAATCTGCCTCTCCCCACCACTCAAAAGTTTTTTTTTTAAAAAGATTTTATTATTATTTTTTAAGATTTATTTATTTTTTTTTAAAGAGAGGCGAGAGAACAAGCAGGGGGAGGGTCAGAAGGAGAAGCAGACTCCCTGATCAGCAGGGAGCCTGCCATGGGGCTCCATCCCAAGACCCTGGGATCCTGACCTGAGGCAAAGGCAGATGGTTAACTGACTGAGCCACCCAGTCACCCCTAGACTTTATTATTTTTTAAAGCACTCTTTATACCCAACTACCCAAGGTGGGACTCAAACTCATGACCCCAAGATAGGGAGTTGCATGCTCTACCAACTAGGCCAGCCAGATGTCCCTATACATTTAATTTTGATGCAAAATCACCAGCACCAAAATATAAAAAACATTTTTATGCTCTATTTTTATATGAATTATTTTTGTGTGTAGGTTGATTCTTTTTTGTGTGAAATACCATTGTCCATTGTCTGGACATGAAATACCATACCATTGTCTGTTTATTTTCTTATTCTACTTATAGACTTATTTTTCTTGTAAAATTGAAAAAAATGTTTGCAGCTGTCATATTTAATGTATTTTTCTTGTTAGCTTATGTTTTATCATTTCATTATTACTTCCAATTATGTGATTAAAATTTTTATGTATTTGAGATTGTCAGTCTTTCCCTTTGCCGTATCTTTTGCTTATAAACTGAATGACTATTTTCCCATAGATCTAATAAATATTATATTCTTTTTTTTCTTTTAAAGATTTTATTTATTTATTTGACAGAGATCACAGGTAGGCAGAGAGGCAGGCAGAGAGGGGAGGAAGCAGGCTCCTCCCTGAGCAGAGAGCCCCAGAAGGCTTCGATCCCAGGACCCTGAGATCATAACCTGAGCGGAAGGGAGAGGCTTTAACCCACTGAAACACCCAGGCACCCTCAGAATGTACTTTTGCTACTTTTTTTGTGTTCCAAAATCTTATTGGAATATACATTGGAAGCGATTAATCTTATGATGAAGGCTTCAGAATTATAGTTATACCACTTGCTGGTTGCTTGTTCACAAGTCTAACTCTAAAATTCATCTGGAAACTGAGGATAATATTAATATTGCCTTATAAAATTTTTAGGATTAAATGAAAAAATTTCATGTAAGTCGTTTAGTACACTTTTTATCTCCACTCTTTGCAAAGGAAATACTAGAATCGCGCTATTAGCTTGAGGACAAATAGCCATTTTTACAACTTCATTGTAAGGTGGATATACCATGATTTTTCTATACTGAGCATCGACAAAAGCTTCACTGCCACTCTTCTTATTTCAAATTCATCTTAGCGGGCTGCCAGGTGCCACTCAGAACCTAGACCCTTACAAAAGTCGGATTTAAAGGGGCGGGAGCTCCAAGACTTAGAGGAGCCCGGGAAGGGGCGGGCCTCGTTGCCTCGGAGATGGGAGGCGGGTCTGGAGTTTAGAATCTTTGCTACCCAACGACCGGCACTTCCTGGGGGCGGGAAGAGGCGAGGGCGCGGCCCCCGACGCGACGCCCAGCAGCCAATCAGAAAGCAGGGCGCCCATTCAAATTGCGGCCGCAGAGGGAGCCGGCGGTGAGGGCTGAGTGGTGTGGACTTCCTTGAGGAGGTCTTCGCGAGTGGGGTACTCTTCAGAGGAGCGAAGTATCCATACTGTGTGGGCGTGTGGGCGTCTTCCCTACCCGGGAGCGGTGAGGTGCGAACCGAGGCCTTAGCGCGGGGTCCCCCACCGGCCGCGGAATCCCCGTCCGAGGCGAAGAGGTCTCCGAAGGACGCGCGCGGGCGGCACCTCCGTGGGGACCGGGAAGCCGGACTTAAGGGCCCCTCGGCCCGCAGCCTCACCCACTGAAGGCTCGCCCAGTCGGTTGGCCTTAAAAGGTACGCTCGCTGTCCCAGCCCTCGGAGTGACTAGCTGAGACCCATCCACAGGGATCTTTTGCTTCTGGTTGTGACTTAATTTCCTTTTTTAAAATTCATTTTACTCCTCTTTAAACTCAGGTGGCAAAACTTCCCAAACAAAAAGCCCTATCTATTTGTGTTAAGTAGCAAATAGTTTTTAGCTGCGGTAGAATTTCCAGAATCGTTTCTTGCCTTTAAATTTATTTCCCTAATAGGAACATTCTATACTTTTAGTTAAAAGATTGAAGGAAGGTGCTTATATCCTGGCGGTTTTTTTTTTTTTTTTCTTTTTCTTTTTTTTTGGTGGGGGGCGGTGGTGGTGGTGGTAATGATTACTTACTTAGAACTTTAAAAGACTTACTTAAAAGTTAACTTCTATTATTTTCTTCCTGCATGGCAGTATCTATGGAATAGTTTGAGCAAGTGTCATTTTACAAGTTAGAAGCAGGCATGCAAATTTAAAGACTTGTTTACATCAGTATTACCAGCTTGGTGCAGAGTTGACTAGAAGCCAGGAATTTTTGCTGTCACTGCTGTTCTTTTTCTTTTAAACCATTAATGCTGGATAGATACTGTTGACATATTTACATACACACCTGTCTGCTTTGTTGTCTAACTGCTAGAGGGCGAGCTGTCTATTTAATCTCGCACAATTTTTCTCAACAGAAGCAATTAATTTACCAATTGTAGTTATTATCTGTGGTATTTATTTGGGAATACCCTGCTTTGTGACCCCTCTCAAACTAATCTCCCCAAGGCATGCCTGTATTTAACATACATTCAACAGGTATTATCAAAATGCTTTATCCAGTCTTAGATTTAGGTGCCAGGGTTTCTGTTAGTCCCTCTCCTAATCTGCAAACAGGGAGTACTTAACTAAAAATCTTTGCTGACATGCACATTCTTCCTCCCCCCTCTTTATCTTATTGTGTTAAAATACACGTAACATGTATCATCTTATCTGCTTTACGTATACATTTTAAAGTCTGTATCTTAAATACATTCACATCGTTGTGCAGCCATCACTACCATCCATTCCCATTATCCTTTGTCATCTTGTAAATCTGAAACTCTGTACTTATTAAACAATAATTCCTCATTTTCCTCCTGGCCTTAGCCCCTGGCAACCACCGGTATACTTTCTGCCTTTATGATTTTAACTACTCCCAAGTACCTCATGTGAGTGGAATCCTACAATATTTGTCTTTTGGTGACTTACTTATTTGACTTGGCATTATGTCTTTAAGTTTCATCCGTGTTGTAATGTATTACAAAATTTCTTTTTAAGGATGCATAATATTTCAGTGTTGTATGTAAATACCACATTTTGGTAAGCCAGTCATCAGTCCATGGACACTTGGGTTGCTTCCATATTAGCTATAGCGAATGATGCTGCTATGAATATGGGTGTACAAATGTCTCTTCAAGACCCTGATTTTAATTCTTTTGGTTATATATCCAGAAGTAGAATTTCTAGGTCATACGATATAAGCTCTTTGAAGGCAGATATTTGTCTGAAGTTGCTTGGGAACAGTATCTGAGGAGGAGCTTGTGATTTATTCTAAGTATTCCTCTGGGAAGTTACTTTCACAATGGAAGGTTCTCATATTTTTAAATGCCTGTTTATAGTCTTACAATCTAATTTTCTTTCTTTTTTTTACAGTTTAGCAGACAATTGGAAACTTACACATGAGATATGGCTGGAAGCCAAATGAACATCTAAAAAAGAGCTTCGGTTCTTCACCAACACTCTTTTTAAAACAACTTGCTACCACAATGTCAGTACACACTGCACATAGTAGAAATAACAGGGATATCCTTGGTATAACTTCTTCCCAAAAGAGTTCATCACTGAATGTCCTCACCCATAGTAGCAGACATAAGCAGCGTTTGAATTCAAATATGTCAGGATGTGAAAATGATGATCCATTATTGAGATCTGCGAGTAAAATCAGAGACATAAATAGTACTTACGTGATCTCTGCCTGTAAAAAAACAGGAGAGATACCTCCTATCCCTGACCCGGTAGGTAGAATGACACTTCAGAGAAGAGTTACAAGGAACAAAGAATCATCTTTACATGGCAGTGAGTTGGGAGACTCAACTACAAAAACTGCAGAAATGTGTCTTACATTACAACATCGTGCTAAAACAGAATCTGTAGAAAAGTGGAAAACAACTCAAACAGATTGTGTGAAAAAGTGGAAAACAACACAGAATGTTGGAAGCCCAACAGAAAATGATTGTGCTTCCCTGGAAGCGAGGAGAAAGGTAACAATTGTAAATAATGCTAAAGACTCTTCTGTTGCATCTTTTGTACCTTTAGTCAAAGACCCAAAAGACATTGAAATGATGGCTGATGAAAAACACAAAGAAACATTTTCTACCCTCCTTGGGGCAAATGAACATGTTGCACTTCAACATTCAAGTAATAGAGCACCCACTGATTCCCAGAGTCAGACTAAAGTTGTTCCATCCAGACACTTGGCAACAAAGCCTCTTCAGAGCAAGTTGAACAGCAAAGTGCCAGGAACAGGAAGCTTACATCATAGAAGTACTGAGAAGGATATGGCAAAAAATTCAAATAAATTTGAAAGTTTAGAAAAAAGAACACCTACAAAGTATATCATAGGACACAAATGGACACCGAAGTGTGGCACACCACACTTCATGAGCCCAGCTGCATCGACACTGAAAAATAGGGTGCCTAGCCTCCAAGTTAAACGAAAGCCAAGAAGTTCTCTTCTAGCAAATGAAACAGAAAGGTCACAAGAAAATACACTCCCTCTCGAAGAGGAAACGGCAGGTCGGAACACTTCTATAGAAACAGACCCCTTAAAAGTAGAGAACAGTCAAGTGACAGTGGCAATCCGTGTGAGACCTTTCAGCAAGAGGTATGTTACACCTTTGAAAATCTAAGACTAAACTACTGACATGTAATATGTCTAATTCCTCTCTGCCTTTGGAAAGTGAATGCATTCATGCATCTTCAAGCTTGGCGGTAGCATTTCTATAGAGAGAACCTTTAGGTTTAGTTTTAGAACCCTCATTATTTCTGATGATTGGATGTAAAATTAAAACAATGAAATCACCATCCTTTGTAAATGTAAATTTCTTTAGATCTGCTGCTTGAAGAATTTTGGAATGACTTAAGTCTCTAATGCAGTCTGCTTTCAAATCTGCAATGTACAATGGGTTTGTTTTTTATTTTTATTTTTTTTATGACGGGTTCTTCTATGTTTCCCTTAAAAAGAGCACTTGTTAGGTCACTTATTCCACAAAGAGGTCCTTCCAAAACCCCATCCAGTGTAGTATCATCCCCCTTGTCATCTCTGATACACAGTAGTTATAAATGAGTGATTTGTTAGATTTGAGGTTGATGGAAAAAAATCTCTCCCCAAAGTGACTGTGGGTGAGACAGTCACAGATTACAGGCAGGGCTGAGAAAGACAAACATGACAAAATGTGAATATAGCATCTGATTGTTTTTTAATGTTTTGTGGGGTGAGTGTGAAAAAACTTCAGAGTTAGTAGTTGTTAACTCTTGTATATCTAAGCAAGATGTAACAGGATATGGTGACCACTGTCGTGAGGGAAGGAACCCCTAATTTGAACCTAAAGGGGTCAGTGATTAAAGGCAAGTTATATAGTGCTTTAAAGCCTGTTAGTGAAGGTGTGGGGCTAGTAATAAGGGAGAAAACTGAGGGTGAATTGGCCAGAGAGTGGGGAAACCTCAAAGATCAAAGTTCATGGTAAGATGAGAGGCAACAGAAAGAACAGAGCTTGTTTGGAATAAACCCCACAATGGATGACTACCCTGAAGAGAACTTAGTAAGGGACTGAGTGCCTGAGTCCAGACTCAGCAGTCAAGCCATGTAAACTGGGCTGATAGCAGTGGTGGTGGGATATTTGTCACATTGAAGATGCAGGTGGATTCCAGGATAAATTCTGGTCTAAAGCAGAGTTGGGGGCAAAAAGGGATATCTGGGGCCAGACAAGGACTGATAATATTTTTCTGCAGATGTAGAGTAAGTAAAAGATTTTCACCTAAGTTTAATGGGAAAAGGATGCACATGAAAATCCATGTTTTGTTTTTTTTTTAAGATTTTATTTATTTATTTGACAGAGAGCGATCACAAGTAGGCAGAGAAGCAGGCAGAGAGAGAGGAGGAAGCAGGCTCCCTGCTAAGCAGAGAGCCCGACATGGGCCTCGATCCCAGGACCCTGAGATCATGATCTGAGCCGAAGGTAGAGGCTTTAATCCACTGAGCCACCCAGGCACCCAAAAATCCATGTGTTTTAGGGGCATAATCTAACAGCAGGAGGGACCTTTGGATTAGCAGTAACAATAGTCAGTAGCCCAAGGAGATTTATGATTGAGACGCTACTTAACTGAGTTTGTTGAAACTATATTTGCATTTTACATCAGCTTCATATAGATCTACACCTCCTAAACTTCTCTATTGTAAAAAGTTCTAGATTTGGACTGAAGAGTATAGGTAGATTATAGTAGGTGGGATGGGAGAAGGGAGGGCTCAAGGGAAAAAGGAAAAAGATGGAAAATCCTGTAAAAGTAGGGTAATTTTTCAGACAATACATCTGCAACTCCTTTTTCCCTCTAAGTGGTAGCACTGGAGCTGTAGGAAATATGTATTTGGAAACCCAGTATCATTATGTTAGCTGGTCTACATTTTCCACATAAAACTAAAGAAGTATCTTGCTCTGGAGGAATGTTGTATTTAACTAGTTTTGAGGTTCTTCTTATATCCTATGGAATAATACTCAAAATAATCACAGTACCTTAATATTTTTCTTTGTGCTTCTTCATAAAGAGAGGAGGTTGAAAAAGCATCCCAGGTGGTCTTCATGAATGGGGAAGAAATAGTTGTGGAACATCCTGACATGAAACAAATTTATAATTTTATTTATGATGTTGCATTCTGGTCTTTTGATGAATGCCATCCCAACTATGCTAGCCAGACAACTGTTTATGAGACACTGGCAGTACCCCTCCTGGAACGTGCATTTGAAGGCTACAATACCTGTCTGTTTGCTTATGGTCAGACTGGCTCTGGAAAATCATATACGTAAGTGTTATTTTAAGTACAGTTATTGAGAATGTCTAATTCTTTCGTGAGAAACAGTGTAGTTTTGATAGAAAGAATTTAGTTTTGAAACCACACAGACCTGGGCTCAAGTCTCATGCATTTTATATACTGGTTGCACAAACGTGAACACATTACTTAATCTCTGAGCTTCAGCTTATGCAGGAGATACTGTTTACTTTGTAAGTGTCATTGGCCCATTTTACTGTACATAATATGCCTTGGGCAAACCCATGGCTAGAGAGGTTATGTTGTAAATATTGTTGTGAGAATTGAAAGTAGTCATCTAATAAATGGTGTATGTTTTTTAAAGGCTCTGCTTGTACTTTCTCACAACTCTCTGAATTAGATACCTCTTATTTATTTCCAGTTTATAGAAGAGGAAATTGAGGTTAAGTATCTTGTTTAAGGTCACAGAGCTAATAAGTGGTGAGATCAAGATTTGAACTCAGGAAGATCTGACTTCACAGCCTAGGTTATTAGATATTACTAATGTGATTTAATTAGCTTGTTTCCTATTCACTCCCGACCTATTTCATCGAAAAGAATGAAAAAAAAACCCCACTAATTAGTTTTATTCCTCCCCACCCCCACCACTCATTATGTATTTTCCAGGATGATGGGACTTAGTGAAGAACCAGGAATAATTCCAAGGTTTTGTGAAGAACTTTTTGCTCAGGTAGCCAAGAAACAAACCCAAGAGGTATGTTCTCATCTGTAAGCCTTCATATTAGACTAGGAAACAGTGAAATCAAATTAAAATCAGAGTCCTTACCACTAAGGAAATGACGGAAGATGTAATTTTAAGTTCTAAATCATTCTCCTTTGGAACAGTGGTATGGAGGAGAAGTTGGAGATTCAAAATTTTGGAATAAATTTCCCTTGATAGGCAGTGATAGAAGGATCATCTTTTGTCTTCTCTAGCTTTTTTGGCTTTATTACTTTTATGTGTGTGAAGTGGCTTATAATGTGGCAGTTACGTACTGTTGTATGTTTGTAGTCAGGCAGGTACACAGACTTGACTACGGACAGTAGGCATAAACTTCAGGATAACATGAAGCAGAGAGTGGTGAAGCTGGAGTTTGAACCCAGATTCAGCTTTGAAAATCATGCTCTTTACACTGTTCTACACCTGTGAATTCTGTGCTAGTTTTCGTTTTCTCTTACTCATTTGTACATGCAGCCAGTATTTGTTGGACATCAACTGTTTGCCAAGCAGACTATTAGATCACTTTTTTCCAAATTCGCTTGATCATAAGAATTAATGGGAATGTGTCAGGGCAGTTTTTCATTTTTGTGTGTCTGTGAGTGTGTGTCTCTGTGTGTGTATACTTGCTAAAAAATCTCTTCAGGAGATTCTGATTTAGTTGATCTGGTTACAGCTGGGAATTTATAGTTTTCATACTTTCCCTCTATTGAGTCTGATGATAAGGGAAATTGGGGAAATACTATGCAAGGTTTGGTAATATGGAGTTAAAAGATGTAGTCCCTGTAGTTAAGAGAGTGTAATGGAGAAATGAGCCAGTAAATAGCCAAATGCGATCAACTTAATGCTAAGTAAATTAAAATAAATACTGTAATGAGTACAACAATGTGCTTTGAGAATATTTAAGATTAGAGAAAGTGAAGTTTTCTTAGATGAGGGACAACTGAGCTTACTTTTGAAGGAAATGTAGCAGTTATTAGTTTGGTAAAGAGGGGGAAGGACATTCCAGGCAGTGGGAGCAACATGTGCAAAGATTTAAAAGCAAGAAAGTAGGGAGCCTTTGGGAATTTATAAATTGTTTACTTTGCTTTAAGCATGGAATATGAGGGTGGAGAGTGATAAGAGATGAAACCAGAGAGGCAGGCAGAACTCAGCTTGTGAATGACTTTATAACCCCTGCTTCCAGGAATCTAGAAAGCTATGGAAAGATTTTAAGCAGGGAAATAAAATGATCATCTTTGCTCTTAAAAAAAAAAAAAGATAGCTGTGGCTGCAATGTGGACAATGGATTGAAAGGAAGTAGAACTGGATGCAAAGAGACCAGTTGTGGGACTTATAAACTGTGTAAGGAAGACATGACAAGGCCTAGACTAAGGTAGGGACTGCAGGGTTGAACATTTGAGAGATCCTCTTAAGTAGAACTTATCTTGTTTGGAGAATTGTCAGTTCAAGTCCTTTGCCCGTTTTTAAATTGGGTTGTTTGTCTTTTTGCTCTTGAGTTGTAAGAGTTCTTTATATATTCTGCATCCTAGAACCTTATCAAATATATAATTTGCAAAAAATGCAAGAACTTTCAAAATAACTTGCATGTTATGTTTCTATTCCTCTTACTAGGTCAGCTATCACCTTGAAATGAGCTTTTTTGAAGTGTATAATGAAAAAATTCATGACCTTCTTGTTTGTAAAGGTGAAAATGGACAGAGAAAGCAACCAGTAAGACTAAAACAATTTATGATTTGTTTTTAACTTGTTTTTATAAGTGTATATAGTTCTCAAGGTGATCCATATGGCTTGCATTTTTACTAAAATTGCTATTACATGATAACAAATGCTTGAGATCTATAGTCTAAATGAGTAAAGAGTAAATGAGCTAAACATTATTGCTAATGACATTAAATTTATTCTTAAATTTAGCCTCTTTTAAAGCAAATATTGTGTCAAAATTAAAGATAAATATGTGTTTCAAGATTTAGTTGGACCACTTAAACACGAAATCCCTAAAGCCAAAAAGCAGTAGAAGTTTAAAAATTGTATTGTTATGGGATGCCTGGGTGGCTCAGTCGGTTAAGTGGCTGCCTTCAGCTCAGGTCATGATTCCAGCTTCCTGGGATCGAGCCCCACATCAGGCTCCCTGCTCAGCGGAGAACCTGCTACTCCCTCTCCCTCTGCCTGCCGCTCTGCCTACTTTTGCTCTCTATCTTCCTGTCAAATAAATAAAATCTTTAAAAAAATTGTATTTTTATTATATAATATGTATCTTATTGGATTATTTAGTAAAGTGGTATCTTGTACATAATATTTTCTGTGAAATAGTAAGTTCCACAAATACATAATCTTTTTTTAAAACTGCTATCAAACTGTAAATTTTTGCGGGCGTCTGGGTGGCTTAGTTGTTTAAGCCTCCAACTCTTGATTTTGATTCAGGTCATGATCTCATGGTCCTGGGATTGAGCCTTTCGTTGGGCTCTGCGCTCAGCACAGCAGAGTCTACTGGAGATTCTCTCTGCTTTTGCACCTCCCCCCACCCCTCCACCCCATTGCATGCTCTCTTTCTCAAATAAATAAATTCTTTAAAAGAATGTAAAAATTTTTGGGGCGCCTGGGTGGCTCAGTTGGTTAAGCGGCTGCCTTCGGCTCAGGTCATGGTCCCGGAGACCTGGGATCGAGTCCCACATCGGGCTCCCTGCTCGGCGGGAAGCCTGCTTCTCCCTCTCTCACTCCCCCTGCTTGTGTTCCCTCTCTGGCTGTGTTTCTCTCTGTCAAATAAATAAAATCTTTAAAAAAAAAAAAATAAATAAATAAAAGAATGTAAAAATTTTTAATTTTGAGAAAGGACCTTGGCAAACAAGAAACTAAAATCTAAAGAGGTCACTTGACTTACTCAAGGTCATATGACTATATTGTTCATACATGAAGAATCTTAAACTTGGATTTTCTTCATTGACTTAAAGGTGTTTTAAATTTCTGGTTACAAACTTTAAAACATATAATGTAAAACTGGGGAAAAAACTTAACTGTCTGAAGTACATGTTTTAGAGAGATATTTAAAAGCATAGAGATAATGGCTACTGCAGGTCTTAAGAATGAGCTAGTTAGGTATTTGATGCTACAGTGAACTGTGGCATCTGGTGAAAAATTTGTGATCCTGAAGCAGTGTCTTAATGTCTTACAGATTTGTGTCTGTGAGAACCTTTATATTTATCTCTGGGTCAAGTCAAGACAAATCTCTTTGCCTTAAACTCCAAATACAGAAGAAAAGTGTTTTATATGAAATATTTGTTATGTCCTTAATAATGCTAATGTTTGCTTCTATTAGCTGAGAGTAAGGGAACATCCTGTCTCTGGACCATATGTCGAAGCTCTGTCAATGTAAGTGTTTGGGTCAGTGGAAGCAAGGAGGAGAAAAGTAATGAATAGAATGAGTGTTGTTCTCATTTGCCTCCCCAACTTTGAAATCCTGTATAGCTATTTAACCTTCTACCTTTAATATTATTCCTTTAGTTTTTTCCTCTCTTTCCAACTAGAGTGTTAGCTGCTTGTTTTTGTATTTGTTTATACCTTTCACAGCACCTGTAAAGTACCTGGCATAGAGTATTAGTTATACTGTGTGTGAGATAGTTGATTTTTCTCCCTTTTACCCCCTTTCCCCATTAAGTTAAGCCTTCCCTCTCAAGGTACTTTTTATAGCTATTACTTTAAGCTGAAGAGGGGAGAAGGTGCTAAGATGAGTTTAGTGTTGAGAGTGTGAAACATGCTAAGAGTCATGTACTTCATTTTTCAACACACCAGCTGCTTTCTTAAGAAAAGGGAAAGTGAGTAGGTATAGATTCAGCTCCATTCAATAATTCTGGGATTATGTTGAGACCCCTACATACTAGCATACCCATCCCCTCATATGTCAAGTATATGTTTTGGTCTCATGATTTAGACTTGAATATTACAATGTTAAGAGCTAAACTGCTTCAATAATAAAAACCATACTTTTTGGTAAAATTAAAACATTTTCTACTTTTTAAAAATGGAGATAGTGAAAGATTGTGTGAGAGTATAATATCTATGAATTATTTCATTGTGGTTTTCAGAGAGTAATTATGTAATTTAAAAATTATTATTTTATGAGAATAAGGGTGTAATTATCAGTAAAAACAATTTTGTCTTTTTCCTTTTTAAAAATAGGAATGTTGTCAGTTCTTACTCTGATATCCAGGTAAGATTGATTGTATTTTATCTTCTTTCCACTAGATAGACGATCATAATCATAAGTATTCATAAGAATATTTCTCCTTAATTGCTACTTGCATAAGTAAAAGTTAGTCTTGTTAATTCATTATAAGCTGATTCTGTTAGTTAAACTTCAAAGAAATTACTCTTCTGAAGTAAAATTAAAAATTGACTATCATAGCAGCTTAGCATTATTGAAATAGTCTTTTACAGGTGTAATTTCCTGATTCAGATATCTGTGACGGAAGCAAAATTGACAATGGGAATACAAATTATTAAATGACAAACATTTATTAATTTCATTTTATAAATACATTATAAAATGCATATATGTTGCCAAATGTGCTTACTTAACTTTGTTGTTTCTTAATTTGTTCCAAAAAATTTTAGTTTGCAGTTCTGACCTCTCTCTCTTCTTTCTTGCAAGAGTTGGCTAGAATTGGGAAATAAACAAAGAGCAACTGCTGCTACTGGTATGAATGATAAAAGCTCTCGGTCGCATTCAGTTTTCACCCTGGTGATGACCCAGACCAAGGTATTCCTTTTGTTCATTATTTTATTCTTTAAATCAAAGGTAAGAGGATGAGAATATAAATATATAACATAATTAGATTTTAGTATACACAGTTACTGAATGACTTTTGTATAGATGGCAGTATTTTGTTTACTGTTTGAAAAATCAATAATATGTGATTATTAATTTATGATATTGACAATAATATAATAACACTGATGTATGATAATATATTTATAATACATGGTCATTGTACAGCATTTGGAAAAACATATCAGAAAGTCAAAGATTTTTAAATATTTAGCCATGGGTTCCACTACTCAAATAAAGCCCCTCTAAGTATTTTGGTATATAATATTTTAGTTGTTTTACAATCCCACTTAAATTTACAAAATTTTCAATAATTTTATGCCATTAAAATTCTTTTCCAAATATCATTTTTCATAGCTGTATAATATTCCACAGACTATTGCAGGCCCTCTACTGTTGGACATTTTATGTTGCTTTTAAATACCTTGCTCCTTTGGGGTGCCTGGCTGGCTCAGTCAGAAGAGCATGTGATTCTTGATCTTGGGGTCATGAGTTCGAGCCCCACATTGGGTGGACAGATTACTTATATAAATCAAATAAATAAATGCCTTGCTTCTTTCATGCTGGGATAAATAACACCTTTGTACAGTAAGCTTTTGCTCTATTTATGGTTGTTTCCTCAATATAATTGGGTAGTTTTGAGTTTATATCTCTTTAAAGCCATTTATTTCAGTGTAATGCAAGCATTGTTCCATGTATTCTTGAATATTTATTATAAACTATTAATGATCACACAATTGTGAAGGGATAGTTTCAAAAATAAATGAGTGGTTCATAATCTTGTCTGACCTTCTATTTAAAGACTTAGCAATTCTTGGAAGAACTTATGACCTATTGTTATTATTTTTTTTAAGAGATTTTATTTATTTGACAGAGAGAAACTCAGCGAGAGAGGGAACACAAGCAGAGGGAGTGAGAGAGGGGGAGAAGCAGGCCTCCTGCTGAGCAGGGAACCTGATGTGGGGCTCGATCCCGGGTTTCCAGGATCATGACCTGAGCCGAAGGCAGTCGCTTAACCAACTGAGCCACCCAGGTGCCCCATGACCTATTATTTTAATGTCCTTTTGCTACAGACGGAATCTGTGGAAGGGGAAGAACATGATCACAGAATAACGAGTCGGATAAACCTGATAGATCTGGCGGGCAGTGAGCGCTGCTCCACAGCTCAGACCAGTGGAGATCGACTGAAGGTAAACATGAGGCTTTTCTGGGATGCCTGGCTGGCTTAGTCAGTGGAGCATGTGACTCTTGATCTTGAGGTTGTGAGTTTGAACTGATGCTGGGTGTAGAGATTACTCAAAAGAAATAAAATCTTCAAAAAAAAATGTATGAGGCTTTTCTCATTTTAATAAAACTTAATTAACTTTTAATTTCCCAGGGCATTAATAAAACTTAATTAACTTTTAATTTCCCAGGGCATTCCCAACTAGTATTTTTAGGAGATTGCAAACTAAATATTAACAACAACAAACAAAAACAAAGACTGTTTATCTGCAGTTCATAGATTGCTTTGCTGTGGTTTAAAGAGACCTTATTTTTTTATTATGTTTACTTTTCAAAGAAATTAGTAAATTTTAAGTTGTAAGAAAGTTGGTAGTTTATGGAAGAAAATATTTACTCGGTAATTATATACGGGAAGGAGGGTATATTGTGAAATAAATGTATTGCTGAGCAGTTATTTTAAATTAGATGTTTTTATCTTGTATACAGGAAGGTGTGAGTATTAACAAGTCCTTGCTCACATTGGGAAAGGTTATATCTGCACTTTCTGAACAAGCAAATCAAAAGAGAGTTTTTATTCCTTACCGTGAATCTGTTCTTACATGGCAAGTATCTTTTGAAGTACAAAGAATTGTGTAAAATATAGTGAATACTATGGGGAAAAGAACAATAGACTGACTTCATACAGCCTCGGTACAGAGAAGAAGTGGGTTAGCAGTGTGAATTCTAATACCAAACTACAGGGATCTGAATCTTGGTTCTGCATTCTATAAGCTCTGCGACTTCAGGCAAATCATTTAGTGCTCTCATTTGTTTCTCCATCTGTAAAATGAGGATAATAACAATACCTACCTTTTAAGGTTATAGTGAAGATTAAATAATTACTATAAGACCTTTTTTTAAAAAAAATATTTTATTTATTTATTCGACAGACAGGGAGAGACAGCGAGGGAAGGAACAAGCAGGGGGAGTGAGAGCAGGCTTCCCACGGAGCAGGAAACCGGATCAGGACCCCGGGATCGTGACCTGAGCTGAAGGCAGCTGCCCAATAACTAAGCCACTCAGGCGCCCCAATTACTATAAAATTCTTAATACACAGTATGTGCTATATTAGTGTAAGCAACTAGTATTATACTCACTGTTTGTGGCATTTTTTTTAGATTTTATTTATTTGACAGAGAGATAGAGAGCACAGGTAGGCAGAGTGGCAGGCAGAGGGAGAGGGAGCAGCAGGCTCCCTGCTGAGCTGGGAGCCCAATGTGGGACTTGATCCCAGAGTCCTGGGATCATGACCTGAGCCAAAGGCAGACGCTTAACCGACTGAGCCACCCAGACACCCCTATACTCATTGTTTTTAGTGCTTAACATTTGAGCATATATGATACCACCAAACATGTTGCTATGTGTATTAAGTGAAATTGTTTTGTTTGGCACCCACTGACTAGCATTTAAGTGTTCAATAAGTGTTTTTGTTAATGAATATGTTTTCATTAATCAGATACATTACATTCAAATTGTATCTGTATAGATTTAATGTTCAATTGTGATAAGCATTAATATATAATTCTGATAAGGGCTGCCTCTCTACTTGACAGCCCTGATGTGGGGCTCGATCTCAGGATCCTGAGATCATGACCTGAATGGAAATCAAGTGTCAATCGTTAACCGACTAAGCCACCCAGGCCCCTGAGTCGCTATTTGTCTTTATAATTGGTTTATAGGCATGTAGTTGTCACCTGAAAACATTTAAGGGAAAATCTAAAAGCTAAGAATAGTGAAATTAATTCTACATTAATAAAGATAAGTGTTTTAATTTCATACTATCTTTTTTCCTCTAAAAGAAGGCTTTTGTATATAGTAGAAAACAATATTTTTGTTTATATGCTCATTCATTATTTTCAGTATTTATTGAGCATCTGTTCCTAAATGTTGTGGTAGCACTGGAAATACAGGGATGACAAACACACATAGTTTCTTTCCTAAGTAGCTCACAATCTAGTCTGGGGAGTGGGAAATATATCTTACTAAATATTTGATGGTTAACCATATTTTAAATCTTTGCACCAGTTACTGTTTCACAAAACAGTATAAATAGTATAAGAGAAAACAAAATGTTCGTGAGATCTAAAAATAACTACAAATACCACAAATATTCTGAATGGTGGTGTCCGTGGCTGGCTCAGTCCATAGAGCATGTGACTCCTGATCTCAGAATCACGAGTTTAAGCCCCACATTGGGTGTAGACCTTACTTAAAAAATAAATAAATAAAAAGTCCTGAATGGTATGTGAGTGAAGAGTATAATACTAGATTATATACACTATTAGTTTGTTTTGTACTTTCTACATAATTACTGCTATTAGGTTGTTGTAGAAACAAAGTCTAATTATAATTATAACTTATTTTCCTTGAAGGCTGTTAAAAGAAAGTCTGGGTGGAAATTCAAAAACTGCAATGATTGCTACCATCAGTCCTGCTGCCAACAACATTGAAGAAACATTAAGCACACTGAGATATGCCAGCCAAGCCCGTATGATAGTCAATATTGCCAAAGTAAATGAAGATATGAATGCTAAGTTAATTAGAGGTGAAGATTTTTCTAAACATTTAATTATTTTGTAACAGCTAAATCTCAAATATTAATTTCAGTCATGAAAATATGCAATTTAAGAAATTTAAAGATTTTTCTTTCATTCCTGCTTGTAATAGATACTAGTCATCATTCTACAGTGATGGTGGAAGAGAGACAGAAGGATGATGGGAAATAGAATTAGGGAAGGGAAAACAAGCAGAAAAAGAAAACAAAGAGTAGGTAAAGGGGAAATAGCGAACACAGAAAAATAATCTTACAGACTGAGTCATAGATGTGTGCAGCAGAATAACAATACTGTGATTACTTTTCCCTTTATGACCTTTCCTCCATTGTCATTCTGTTTATCAGCTCTACTCTTGTTTAGTTTATTTATCTAAAGGATAGTGATCTAAAGGCTTGAGTTTCTAGGATAGGCCGAACTTCATTTGTGCTCACTACTACTTTTTGTGTATGTCTTGGGAGTCACCTGCTTAGGATGGACTTCAGTACCTGCAAGGAACCTTGATTTGTGCAGTTTTCTCTTTGCTTTTGTGGAACTACCATCTTTTCACAGTCCTTTGTCCTTTGGCCCTTTTGAGCCGTAAAGGATGAATGGTTGCTTCAGAGGAGCAGGCCAGAGAAGAACAAATTTGCTCTTATCACCATCCCTTTGGATTCCCCTCTCTTTCACAAATAGGGCTAGTTTTTTTAATTTTTTTTTTATTGTTACTTAAATTTTTTTTTCCATTGTTCCAAGATTGATTCCCCATTCCCTATACCCAGTGCTCCATGCAATAGGTGCCCTCAGTACCCACGACCAGGCTCTCCCATCCCCCCAACCCCCTCCTTCCAAGTCCCTCAGTTTGTTTCTGTGTCCAAAGTCTCTGTTGTTTCATTTCTCTCCCTGGATTACTCCACTTCCCATTTACTTTCCTTCTACTGTCCTCTAGGTTACCCCTTATGCACCGCAAGTAAGTGAAACCATGTGATACTTGACTTTCTCTACTCGGCTTATTTCACTCAGCATAATCTCTTCCAGTCCAGTCCATATTGCTACAAAAGTTGGATATTCATCCTTTCTGATGGAGGCATT
The DNA here is from genome assembly GCA_004023965.1 of Spilogale gracilis. NCBI lineage: Eukaryota > Metazoa > Chordata > Mammalia > Carnivora > Mephitidae > Spilogale > Spilogale gracilis. The sequence goes on from PITA01009835.1 coordinate 62,668, forward strand.
TTCATTAAAAATAATTATTTTGAACTCCAGCTTGAAATATCTTTGATTTTTATCCAACATGTCTTTATGAGTAAGGTTTGTCTTGGGACAATCCTGGTTTATGTCTGCTGTATTAGTGTGATTAATAATGTGCTTCTCAAAAGTGTCCCACTTTGGACGATACCTTATATGGCCATACCATTATGAGGGGGGACATTCATTAAGATGGGAGCACTTTTTCAGATATGTAATGTCAATAAAGTAAAATTTATTTTTGTAAACATTCTATTTAGTAATATTTAAAATTTGAAATAAGATTACTGTGGTAATGATTATATATCAAATGTTATTAATCATGCATCTTTTTCAAATATTTAGAATTGAAAGCGGAAATTGAAAAGCTAAAAGCTGCTCAACGGAATAGTCGAAATATTGACCCTGAACGATACAGGCTGTGCCGGCAAGAAATAACATCCTTAAGAATGAAACTGCATCAACAGGAGAGAGACATGGCAGAAATGCAGAGGTGGAATATAGTCAATATTTTAGATGTCTGTATGTTGCCTGGAATTATTGGACTGGTGGGGCTGGAACTGATGGAGAGGGAGGACTTTAGGAAGGATCTGTGGCTCTGTTTTCATACTTTCTATATGAATTGGGGGATCCATCCCTAGACTATCATATTTTAAGTATTCCTAAGTGGTTTCCTAATCTTTATTCATTGTCTTTAATTCTCAATCATATGCATCTGGGTATTTTTAACTTTATTATTTTGTTTGCTTTTGGAAAGAGCATGGAAAGAAAAATTTGAACAAGCTGAACGAAGAAAACTTCAAGAAACCAAGGAGTTACAGGTATCGTTTCAACTCGAAGCTGATTTGAAAATTAAATAAAGATGACAGTAAATATGTAAATCTAATTTCTCAAATACTGGTTACATACTGACTCTATGCCAAGCAAAGTTTTCTCTTTGCTTTTGTGGAACTAAAGAAAAATAGCATTAAAGAGTGTTGAGATCAAGATTCTGATATACTTAGAGCCCATACCTATGTTGGAAAGTTAAAATATAAACAAACCATCTAATTCTATTCACTTTGGTTCAACAAAAATTAAATGTTTTTTCTGTGCCAGGCATAGGGGAGGCCAAGGTGAATAAAATGTAGTTTTGGCCTTCAAAGAGCATGTAATCTAAAGGGAAGTTTACAATGCAAACGAATGACTGACATGCAGTGTGACTTGACTAAGCTGACCATATGATACTGCCATTTTTTAGGTAAGAAATGATTGAACATGGGCAGTTGTATAGTTCAACCTAAGGTAATGAAAAGCATGTAGAAGGAAGAGAAGCAGGAGACAGGAGGGAATAATTAACTTTGATGAAGGTGGTTATTAAGGAGGACTTCAAAGAGAAAGGGACAACTAAGCAAGATTTTGTTAGGCTACCAAAGTCAAGATTTCTAAACGAGGAATCCCATGTTCAGAAGCATGGAAGGACAACATAGCTTGGATGCCCATGGATTTCAGAACTTGTGTGTGTGTGTGTGCATAAAATATAAAATATATATATATATATATTTAAGATTTTATTTATTTATTTTGACAGAGAGAGAGACAGTGAGAGAGGGAACACAAGCAGGGGGAGGGAGAGGAAGAAGCAGGTTCCTCACAGAACAGGGAGCCCTATGTGGGGCTCGATCCCAGGACCCTGGGATCATGACCTGAGCTGAAGGCAGACACTTAACAACTGAGACAGCCAGATGTCCCTAGAACTTGTATATTAATGCTGGTGACAGAGATTGGCACATCATGACATAAGGAGGAACTTGAATTTAGGTGACTGGGAGCCACTGAAGGGTTTTATTTATTTATTTATTCTTAAAGATTTTATTTATTTGACAAAGAGAGAGATCACAAGTAGGCAGAGAGGCAGGCAGAGAGAGAGGAGGAAGCAGGCTCCCTGCTGAGCAAAGAGCCCGATGTGGGCCTCCATCCCAGGACCCTGAGATCATACCTGAGCCAAAGGCAGAGGCTTTAACCCACTGAGCTGCCCAGGCACCCACTGAACGGTTTTAAATGGAAAGGAAGTGACATGAGCAGACTTGTATTTTAAATAGAATCTTCTGGTAATGGTAGATTTGAGGGAGGAAAGACCTGCTTTGAGGCTGGCTGGGAAGCTTATTCATCTAGGAGGCTGTTGTGATGGTGAAGGCAAGAGGTGGTTAGAGTTTGAGTAAGTGGCAGTGGGAATGGCTAGTGGAGGAGTTGGAGTCAAAAGATAGATAGACGGTAAAATTGATGGACTCAGAGGGTGTTTTTTGATGTGTGTGTATGTTGAGAAAATAGAAAAGTCAAAATGATGCCCAGGTTTCTGAGATGGGTGCATTGCATTGTGAAATTATGAAGTCATTGTAGTGGTGAAAGAAGCCAGATGACAGTGGGTTGGGGAGTGACTAAGGAGATAGAGCCATACACGTAAACTCTGAAAACCTTGACTGAGAAGTCAGTGAAAGGGGCTGAGAATCGTGGGGAGGTTTTGCTTCATCCATGTTGGTTTTGTTTCTTTAAAAGATGGAAGACAAAAAAAAAAAAAATAAAAAAAAAATAAAAGATGGAAGACACTTAAACTTTTTTATAGGAATCAAAACCCCTTAATGGAATGAGGTTCTAAAAGAGATTGGAGAGCCTGGGTCAAGGGCAAAGGTATTGGCAGTAAAGGAAATATTTCAAATGACTGGTAGGCAAAGAACTATAAGAATTGGGAGGGAGGGGAGCATAGTCCTTGGGAGTGATGAGTCCAGCTTCACAGAAGAGGTGAGATTTGAGTTTTGAAGATTTGGCTTTGAAGCCTGGGTAAGATATTGTTAGGTAGAAAAAGGGAAGAGTGCATTCTAGGAAAGGAAAATTGTATGAGAGTAAAAGTACAGAAGTTTAAGGTGTGCTCAGAAGGAGGTGTGTCAATCAGTTTTATTGGAGCAGTAGTTTGTATATGGTCATAAGGAGAAAAAATGGGCAGGATATGTTATGGTTAGTTTATTGATTTTCAGACTAAGTAATTTGAGTTTTATCTTGTAGAAGTGGGAAGTGATTGAAAATGTTTGACTGGGGTGTTGACATTTTGAGATACCCTTTCAGGAGAATTGATTTGGCAAAGGATATAAGATGAACTGAAAACAGGAGAAATTGTTGACAGGGCAGTCAGGCAGCTTCTGCAGTAGTTCAAGTATGAGGTAATAAGGGTCTGAATTAAGGTGAGGGCAGCAAAGATGCAACAAAAGCAACTGATCCATTCTAAAGACAATCAGTCAGTAAGAAAAGGCACAGTTTGAGGGTGACAGATTGATGCATGAGAAGGCTCAGGATTGTGAAGGTCAAGGGAAGACCAACATAACTCTAAAATTCTAAGAAGTGTGATGGTAACAGTCACGGGGAAATCATGAAGGAGAGATTCTAAGAAACCTTTATTGAGACTTCATAAACAGCAATTTTAATGTTTAACATAGACCATTTATTTTAGGTGGATTTAATAATTTGCTGCTTTTTGTTAAGGTTAATTTATTTTCTGAATAGAAAGCAGGAATTACATTTCAAATGGATAACCATTTGCCAAACCTTGTCAATCTCAATGAAGACCCTCAGCTATCAGAGATGCTGTTATATATGATAAAGGAAGGAACGACAACAGTGGGAAAGTATAAACCAAACTCAGGCCATGATATTCAATTATCTGGAGTGCTGATTGCTGATGATCATTGGTATGTTATTTTTCTGAAAATAAAAAGGCTTCTGTTCAGTAGGCTTCCATATCTTGTTATGTATGGTTTCCTTCACATGAGGCATTCATTTATACTGATTCTTTGGTATAATCTTTCAAATGCATCTTGTAGCCAGGAGTGTCTGTAAGGAAGGTAGGTTAATAATTATCAATATGAGGTGTAGTGTGATGGTATTTCTGTTTTGGTGTATGTAATCTCTTGGTTGAGGGGTCATCTCTTTTCTTGGAATTATAATCATTGGCATGAAATTAAACTTCTATCTATCTCATATGGCAGGATTTTTGGTTGGATTGACAAATTTAAAATTTTGTGTTTCATGTGAATTTTGCTTATATGAATTGAATGATTATATACATGTTGTTGGGATGATAGAATCTGTAAACTGCTTTGACTCCACATTGTGTTTGCAAGATTCATTCATTTTGATGTTCTTTTATTTTTACTGCTGTGAAGCATCTTATTGTATGCATTTATCTACTTTTTATATTACTACTGTTTCTTTTGTTGATAGACATGTGGGTTGTTTTTAATTTTTTGCTATCACAATATTGCTATGCATATTCTTATACATGTCTCTTAGTACAAATGTGAAGAGTTTCTCTAGAGTGAGTTTCCCAGATAATAAACTGAGATATGAGTCCTTAAGGTTTAGCAGCTAGGAACTTGGGAGGCCTAACCTACCAGACTGGCCATGTCTAACTGTGAGCAGCCTTTCTATTTAACCTAATCTGCTGTATAAATATTATGATTTTCTAATTATGTTATAATAATAATACCTTTTAAAGTTTGGGAAACACTCTTAAATTATGTCTAAAACTACTTGAGATATTGGATTATAGGATATGTTCTTATTCAACTTTACTTGGCAATTTCACATTGTTTTCCAAAATGATTATGAATTTTTACTTCCAGTAGTATTGAGAGTATCTATTACTCCATATCCTTGTAAACACTTGGTACTGGCAGACTTTAATTTATGCCAGTCTAGTGAACATAATATAGTGTCTCATTGTGGATTCATTTTGCATTTCGTTGATGAATAATCTCTTCATGTACTTATTGATTATTTTAGTTTGCTCTTCTAGGACTTGCCTGTTCATGTCTTTAGTCCATGTTTCAGTTGGATTGCTTGTTTTTTTTCTTTTACTCACTACACCATGAACTTCATGAGCATTGGTTTCATGTCTGTCTTCATTGTCAAGACCTATCTGGCACATGCGGACTTAATGAATAAAAGAACTTCAGTACCTATCAATGTATATTAATGTTACATGGGACTTGCATTCTTTTTTTAAAGATTTTATTATTTCTTTTTTTTAAGACTTTTATTATTTATTTTTCTTTTTTTAAAGATTTTATTTACTTATTTGACAGAGAGAGAGAGAGCACAAGTAGGGGAAGCAGTAGGCAGAGGGGAAAACAGGCTACCTGCTGAGCAGGGAGCCCAACTTGGGGCATGATGCCAGAATCCTGGGATCATCACCTGAGCTGAAGGCAGCCACTTAACAACTGAGCCACCCAGGTGCCGCAGGACTTGCATTCTTAATGCTTGGAAGTAAAATTCACTTCTAGCTTAGCCAAAAAGATAAGCTTCTAGCATTTAAGTTGGGACTTGAAGAATGAGAGAGATAACATTCTTCCTATGTTGAGAAATGACTCAAAAGATAGAAGCTGATGTCAAGAAAAATTCAGGGTACTAATATGGATGATTAAGAGTAAGATGTGCAAAAAAAAAAAAAAAAAGAGTAAGATGTGGTTCTTATGGGGAAATAGTCATGGATAAAGAATGTTGGTGGTGAAGCCAGACTGTGGAGGTTTCAGAATGCCAGGCCAAGGAATTTTGATCGACATAGGAAAGAGAAGGAATCAGAACAAGTAGATCCTGTTAAAACCTCTACCTGGTTGAAACACTAGACTGGTGGGAGGGACATACTGCTGAGGGGTGAGCTGTTCTTTCCAGATTCTTTTTTTTAGGTGTTACAACTGAACTGTTACTCTTTAATTATAGATCTTGGAACCTAATCAGTACCTAGAGGTTTTGGGTTGGGACTCAGCTTTTGCTGCAGCTTTTCCCCTCTCAAGTTAGTCTAAAGATGAATTGGGCTTTGGAGTGTCTTTCCTATTCTTCAAATAAAAAAGACTCTCAGGAATATGTAGCATTTATAGTGTATGTAGCATTCCATAGCATAATATGTAGCATTCCATAGTGTCAGGGTCTAGTTAATTAGATGACTAAGGAATGTGTTCTTATCTCTGTGCTTTTCCTTCTTCTGTATTACCCTACCTTTAATGAGAGGAAAGTGTTTGTTCCCTTCGTCTTTAAAACTCATACATAAAACCAGAAATTAAAAAATAAAACACTTAGAAGTGTTTACATATTCATATGTAACCATTGTTAATATCAATGTTTTTTCCTTGAATTCATTTCACTTCATTTTATTTTATTTTTGGGGAGAGGGTATTTTTTTTAAAGTAGTTATAGTTAAAATACATACAATGAAAATTCTTCCCACTACTAATGGATGGAATTGTTCAGGCTTTTTTCACCAAACTCCAAATTGTAGTTGGAGGAAAATAAGATATTTTTAAGTTATTTTTGTTACAAATTTATATGAATCTTAAAACCAAAGGAATAATCCCAGCAGGGTTATCTTGTATTGCCTTTTTCTGTTTCATCTGTCCTGTCATTATAACAATGTACTCCTTATCTTAACAGTATTATAAAAAATTTTGATGGAATAGTAAGTATCATCCCAGTTGGAGAAGCAAAAACATATATAAATGGAAAACATATTTTGGAACCCACAGTATTACACCATGTAAGTTAACCAGTGCTAAAATCTAATGAATTATTTGACTTTGGGCAAGTTGTTTACTTTATGTGAGTCTCAGTTTTCTCCTTTGTAAGATAAGATAATGAACTAAAGACTTTCCAGTTCTAAAATTCTCTTTTCTATTAATTCATTAATTGCCTTCATTTATGCAAAGATAAAAGTTAAATCACTGTAAACCAGTATCTAAAGAGCTGACCCCTGACAACACCATTATGTGTCCAGTAAAGAGCTGAGCTTTTGAAGTAAGCCCTGGTTATTTGCTATGTGACTTTTGAAAAAAGTTATTTAATTAGGGGGATTATATATCACTGAAGTCGGGACACTGTTGAGAGCATTTGTAATAATTATACTGGGAGAAGGAGACCCAGCTGGCTCAGTTGGAAAAGCATGCAACTCTTGATCTTGGGGTCCTGGGTTTGAGCCCTGCGTTGGGTGTAGAGATTACTTAAAAAAAAAAAAAAAAACTTTTAAAAAATTACATTGAGGGGCGCCTGGGTGGCTCAGTTGGTTAAGTGACTGCCTTCGGCTCAGGTCATGATCCCGGAGACCCGTTCGAGTCCCGCATCGGGCTCCCTGCGTGGCGGGAAGCCTGCATCTCCCTCTCTCACTCCCCCTGCTTGTGTTCCCTCTCTGGCTGCGTTTCTCTCTGTCAAATAAATAAAATGTTTTTAAAAAAATTACATTGGGAGAACAGGCAAAAACCAGTCCATTGTAGGTAAACCAAGACTGTTGGTCACTTCATACATGTCCTACCTTTTGGGGCCAGGGGAGGATTAAATGAAATAATCTGTCTTTAGTTCTTAACACAATGTCTGCAAATTGTAAGCTCAGTGAATGCTTATTATTATTAAGCTCTGTGCTCTTTAACTTCCTCATTCCTAAAATCTAGATAATAGTCTTATCTCACTGGGTTGTTGTGAGATATAAATGAGATCACATGTATGTAAAGGGTTTAACATAGTAATTGGCATAGAAAATATTTAATAAATGTTAGTTGCTATATTATTAATATTTATTATTGCTACTCTTAGACTGTATTGAATTGCTGAGCTTAATTATTTGTCCCATGTAAGTTTTTGGTCAGACTCACCTCAAGTAGTAAATTTTTTGTGTGCTTTAGGGTGATCGGGTGATTCTTGGTGGAGATCATTATTTTAGATTTAATCATCCTGTGGAAGTCCACAAAGGAAAAAGACCATCCAGTAGAGATACTCTTATAAGTGAGGGTCCAAAAGACTTTGAATTTGCAAAAAATGAGTTGCTCATGGCACAGAGATCACAGTAAGTATTCTTGTCGATATGAAATAGTAAGAATATGAGAAAGGTCTACAAGAGAGAGTTAATCATATCGTGCTAGTCTCCGGCAATTAATTCTTTGGGTGCTAGTTTCTAGGGACATGATCTTTTCTCTTAGTACATTCATTCATTTAGCAGATATTCACTGAACAGATATTATGTATCTGTCACTATACTAGAAATACAAAGAATAACTGAAATTTAGCTACTATACTGGAGGAATTTATCATCTTGTGGGGCTGACACATAGTTGTGCCAGACTTCCATAACAGAGTCCTGCACTGTGTGCTGTTTATGGCGTGAGGGGTGACTCCTAGTTCCAAACAGGAATCAGCAGAGTTTTCTAGAGGATTAGAAGACATCACCTGGAATGGGGTCTCAAGAAGCTGTTAGCAGTTAGCCAGCAGAACAGAGGGAATGTAATCTTTTTGTTTTCTTTAGCCCATTTTTAGCTCCTGAAATATTGTAGGATTTCTGATTTAAGCAATATCCTTGTAAGCTAATTGGTAAAGTATATATAAAGAGTTAGAACTTTATCTTAAAGGATATGGAATCATTAAAAATTTAGGCAGATGAGAGAGAAACCTCACAGAATCACAGTTTTAGAGCTCACCATGACCCAAGTCTGGAGAATGGATGAGAGGTGAAGCAAGTATATAGCTTGCAAATGCCATTCCGAGATTGTTGAAGTAGGAGAAATAGAGTGTGGTTGGGTCGGAGAGAGTATTAGGGAGAAAGAAGCAACCACACTTGATGACCAAGGAGGGTGAAGGGAGAACGAATCAGAACGACTAGTATGGACTGGGCTAATCCTACTTTATCTTTTAGAAAGTCTGAACTTGCTTTTGGTCTTTTATTAAATAAAGTGTGGTACCATATATGTAACATAAAATTCACTATTTTAACCATTTTGAAATACACATTTCAAGGGCATTAAGTGTATCGACAGTGTGTACAGCCATCAAATTGTTCATCTCCAGAACTTTTTCATCAACCAAAACTGAAACTCTGTACCCATTAAACCAAGATTCCCCATAATCCCTCTTTTTGTTGTCCTCCCCCTCCGGCCCTGGTTACCATTAGCCTTCCTTCTTTCGATATCCTTTTTTTAGTGAAATTGGGAATGGAACTTTCTACACAGTGTAGTTGCTAAGCATTGATTTTATTTTTTAATTTTTATTAAAGATTTTATTTATTGGAGATAGCACGAGATTGCAAGAGAGAGAACAAGCAAGGAGAGGGAGAAGCAGGCTCCCCACTGAGCAGGGAGCCTGATGTGGGGCTCCATCCCAGGACCCTGGAATCATGACCTGAGCCAAAGCAGACATTTTTTTTTTTTTTTAAGATTATTTATTTATTTATTTATTTGACAGAGAGAGATCGCAAGTAGGCAGAGAGGCAGAGAGAGAGAGAGGAGGAAGCAGGCTCCCCGCCGAGCAGAGAGCCCGACACGGGCCTCGATCCCAGGACCCTGAGATCATGACCTGAGCCGAAGGCAGAGGCTTTAACCCACTGAGCCACCCAGGCGCCCCAAAGCAGACATTTAACTGACTGAGCTACTCAGGTGCCTCTAGAGCATTGATTTTATTGAGAAAAAAGAAACTTTCAGTTTTTATACTCCTTGATGCTTTTCCCTTATATATTGAAAGATGACAAAGCTATTTTAATGTTTTGACTTACCAAAATGTCAAATTATTATAGATGGTTGAAAATATATCATTTATCAGCTCTCATAACAATTTTAGAGTTATTTCAGTGTTTTCTCTAACCTATGACCTAAACATTAATTAAAAGTTATTGATATATGAAATATAATTTTTGTTTAATCATTGTTAAATATAAAATACCCTTATTTGGGGGCACCTGCGTAGTTTAGTTGGTTAACTCTTGATTTCAGCTCCAGTCATGACCTCAGGGCTGTAAGATTGAGCCCTATGTTGGGCTCTGGCTCAGCTGGAGTCTGCTTGACATTCTCTCATCCCCTCCCTCAAACCCTACCACACTGTGTAATGCATGTGCGTGCTCTCTCTCTCTCTCTCAAAAACACAAAAGCAAAAAAAAAAAAACAACAACAAAAAACCCCCCTTATTTTGTGTTTCCTGTAATGTCAGCTGTAATGTTTACTGCAATGTGCACTATGACATATTTTTATATAACTTATTTTCTTTAAGGTTAGAAAAATATAGGGGTGCCTAGGTGGCTCAGTTGGTTAAGTATCTGCCTTTGGCTCAGGTCATAGTCTCTGCGTCCTGGGATTGAGCCTCACATTGTTCTCCCTGCTCCTCAGGGAGCCTGCTTCTCCCTCTTGCTCTGCCTTCCCCCCACCCCCGGCCCTGCTTGTGCTCTTTTGCTTGCTCTATTTCAGATGGATAAACTCTTTAAAAAAAAGAAAAAAGATTAGAAAAATATATTCATTTAAATATCAGGCATCTGCTATAGTAACTAAGAAAAAAGCAAATTTTCATCCTTTTATATTGTTTTGTGTAAGCCATTCTAAAAGCAATACACATTTAAGAACACTGTTGACAGAGTGTCAGAAATTAAATGTTGAGTTTGAAATTTTTGTTTAAGGAAAACATTTTATATGATTAAGAACTACTGTTGTATATAAAGGATTCTTGACTATGTATCCTGTGACTTTTTTGTTACTTTGTAGACTTGAAGCAGAAATAAAAGAGGCACATTTGAAAGCAAAGGAAGAAATGATGCAAGGAATCCAAATTGCAAAAGAAATGGCTCAGCAAGAGCTTTCTTCTCAAAAAGCTGCATATGAAAGCAAAATAAAAGCATTGGAAGCAGAACTGGTAAAAGGCAGAATTGGTTTTTTTCTTTCTCTGCTTGTGTGCCTAAGTGATGTATTGCCTGTAAAATTGAGTATATCCCTAGAAGGAAACTGAGGGAGTAGCAGAGACTAGAGAGTCAAAGCCAAATGAGTCTTGGCCTTCTTTAATTTTACTTTAGGAAGCAAGTTAGTAATAGACAAATAGCTATCAGAAGAAAAAAACCAGGGGCGCCTGGGTGGCTCAGTTGGTTGGACGACTGCCTTCGGCTCAGGTCATGATCCTGGAGACCCGGGATCGAGTTCCGCATCTGGCTCCCTGCTCAGCGGGAAGCCTGCTTCTCCCTCTCTCGCTCCCCCTGCTTGTGTTCCCTCTCTGGCTGTGTTTCTCTCTGTCAAAAAATAAAATCTTTAAAAAAATAAATAAATAAAATAAAAAAATAAAGCCTGAAAGATAACTTTAAAAAAAAAAAAAAAAAAAAGAAAAAAACCAGAAGCTTCTGTCTTCTCTGTACTTGAGCCCATGGCTCTCTCTGTGGTTTCCTGGTCATCTTGCATTCCCATAACCCATTTTAGAGGAGAGTGCTCTAGAAGGTTTGACTGGTGATACTTGAAGTTTGATAGTCAAGCTGAATGAGGTAGAAAAACTACAAAGCAACTTTTCTATTGATGAGTTGATTTCTTATACATTGATTAAAGAAATGGACTGTTGTACATTTTCTATATTGTTTTTGAAAAAAAATGTGTTTTTGCCTGTTATTTTTTATTGTTGTTCTTTAAAGAAAGAAGAGGCTCAAAGGAAGAAAATGCAGGAAATAAATAACCAAAAGGCTAATGACAAAATTGAGGAATTAGAAAAGGCTAAACAGCAACTTGAACAGGAAATCTATGTAAACAAAAAGCGATTAGAAATGGAGACTTTGGCTGCAAAACAGGTAATTTCATTTTATAAATAGTTGGCTCTATTCTGAGCAACAGCTGGTATTTGCTTGTTTGTTTGTTTTTTAAGAACTCTTGGTACCTAAGAGGAGATGGCTAAATCTAAGTCTCCTGTTGAGAAGGGCTGCTCTTCTCCTTCTCCTTCTCCACCTCCTCTTCCTCCTCCTCCTCCTCCCCCTCCCCTCCTCCTCCCCCTCCTCCTCCTTCTCCTTCTCCTTCTTCTCCCCTTTTCTTGGGGGGGGGGTAGAGATCAATTTGTTTGATTTTATTTACATTTTATGAGAAGGGCTCTTCTTGCCTGAAACCTTATAACCTGCTAATGCTCACAACTCTGCTTACACATCACCATACAAACATTTTGAAAAGGACAGAGTTCTTATTTTGAGCTGGTTCCATTACAGTTGTCCTTTTTCATGCCTCCACAATTATCCTTTTATCCATCAGCCCATATAATGTAAATAAATGAAATAGTGCTAGGGTACAATGTGTAGAAGGAAGAAAGGCACAGCTCTTATTCTGGGTCACATCCTCATGTCAGAATGAAGCATTAACCATTCATGTGTGATCAGCAGTCTACTTTCCTAAGTGAATCCTGAGAGATCTCACTGTAGGGTTTTCATTATCCTGGTCATATGAGCCCAGTCCCTGAAACTTTTATGTGAGGGCAGAGACATCTTCAGGGGCTGACTCAGACTAATCAAGTTCTGAAGACTGAAGTATCAAACGAGACTGTCAGTATTTTAATGTCTTGAGTTACCTTTTATCAACCTTTTTGGGTATTCTTTCTCCTTATATTAGTGGTTGTTAAAATACGGTCTTTAGTCCAGTAACATCAGCATTACTATTAGAAATGCAGTCTTGGGATGCCTGGGTGGCTCAGTTGGTTGGGCAACTGCCTTCGGCTCAGGGCATGATCCCGGAGATCCGGGATCGAGTCCCATATCGGGCTCCCTGCTCTGCGGGAAGCCTGTTTCTCCCTCTCTCACTCCCCCTGCTTGTGTTCCCTCTCTGGCTGTGTTTCTCTCTGTCAAATAAATAAAATCTTTAAAA
>PITA01009836.1:0-75228 GCA_004023965.1 Spilogale gracilis
GTCCCTTTTTTTTTTTTTTAAGAAGATTTTATTTATTTATTTATTTGACAGAGAGAGAGAGACCAAAAGTAGACAGAGAGGCAGGCAGACAGGAGGAAGTAGGCTCCCTGCTGAGCAGAGAGCCCAGTGGGGCCCCCATCCCAGGACCCTGAGATCATGACCTGAGCCGAAGGCAGAGGCTTAACCCACTGAGCCACACAGGTGCCCTAAAATGCTTTTCTAAATAAGGATCTGATTAACGCTCTCATAATCTCTTAACTGAGAACAGTTACCACCCCACTTTTTTTGTAATTTTTTTGATACTACTATTTTTAGAATCTAGGCTTGTAGAATGTCAAACTTTTAGGATTTGTCTGTTTCCTCATGAATAAATACAGAAGTAATAGTTTTGGTAAAAATAAAATGATGATATGTACTTATAGCAGAAGGTATACTATGCATAAGATAAAGCATTAAATATGTCATTATATAAGTAAAAGAAGCTGTCCCAGTATTTCTGGGTATTGCTATTGGTATTGCTAAATTTGTTCACTGATTAAGGTAGTGACTACTAGACCTTTCCATTATAAACATAATTTTTAACTTTCTAAATAGTATGCAATGAGTGGGATGGATAAACTCTTTTGAATAGTTCAAAAAACTTGACAAGGCACTCCTGTGTTATATAGAAAGAATACATGTTAACATATGTTTGCTTCATATTTTTATAGTAGATATATGAAATATTAATGATAAATGTCAAAACCCCATTGTTTCTCAATCCTATCCCTATGTAGATTTAGTGTGTATAATTCCAGCCCATGTACAGGGGTCTGTCATTTTTTCAAATCTAATTTATTCCATAAATGTGTTGGATGGCTAAGTTTTAAATGGCAGGAGCCTGTATTTCATTTCTTAGTACTGTGTGTCTCATTCCTAAATTCCACTTTTCTTAATGCAGCTAAGATATTCTAACATCTATAAAATGCTCCACTAAGAACTTCTCATTAACATAAAGCATTTAATAAACAGTATATAATTCTTTAACAAAAGAAAGTCAATAATGTTTTCTTTTATAATTTAAGGGGCATGTTCTCTAGTGAAACCCAACAAAGAAATAATGTTAAAAAAATACACTTATAAATTAAAGGTTGATAGTGCCTCTGGGCACATAGTAAGAGTGAACTGGAATCCATGAAGGGTACATGCTTGGAGAAGTGATAGTGTTTAAATAGTAGAAGCAGAAGTCTCAAACAAATGGGGAGGTTAGCTGAGATGTGACAATAGACTCTATCTTCCCACCCAGATTTAACTTTACCTTAAACTTTTTACATAGTATGAAAATTGAGATTCATTACTGAGACTAATTAGTAATTATTCAGATGGTGAATTTTGGGTAAAAATTTGTAAGCACAGTGACTATTTGGTAATGCATGTTCAAATAAGAGATAATTGTTATCTATCAACATGTTATTTTTGCATACTTTTAATTTCCTCAAATAATATTACCTTTCCATAAGTTTCCTTATTCAGGGGCACCTGGATGGCTCAGTTGGTTAAGCACCTGCCTTGGGCCCAGGCCATGATCTCAGGGTCCTGTGATTGAGCCTCACATCAGGCTCCCTGCTCAGTGGGGAACCTGCTTCTCCCTCTGCCACCTCCCTCATTCCTGTGCTGTGCTCTCCTGCTGTCAAATAAAGAAATAAAATATTTAAAAATCTCCTTATTCATTTTGGAGACCTATTTAGGCTGAAATATACAGATAAATTTTATTTATTTAAGATTTTATTTATCGAGAGAGAGAGAGAGCACACACAAGCTGTGGGTAGCGGCAGAGGGGAGAGGAAGCAGACTCCCTATTGAACAGTGAGTTCAACACAGGTCTCAATCTCAGGACCCTGAGATCATGACCTGAGCTGAAGGCAGACCACTAACTGACAGAGCCACCCAGGAGTCCCTCTAAGTGGCTTTTTTTTTTTTTTTAAACTAGACCTAGGGCCTCATCTGGTCCTTGGGAAACATTCATGCATTCTTATTCTTTTTCTGGGTATACTTTGAGACATTTGGCTGATAGAAAATCTGCATTAGTTCAGCCCTTCTCATGATATTTCTCAGGTTGTAATAATCTTAGTGTCCCTTCCTAATAAGCATAAGAGATGGGCAGGCATTCTCTTCTCTCTTGGAAGATAAAAGACTCAGCACACAAAGAGCTTTCCCCAAATTGTTTCCTCATCTCCACAACCTGATGTTTTGAATGTAGTGAATATGGTATATGGGAGTTTCGTAGCTCATTTTTAGCAACTTCTTTTTTGAATCCTATTAGGTGCTCTATTTTACAACTTTTTTTTAAAAGACTTTATTTATTTGACAGAGAGACAGTGAGAGAAGGAACACAAGGAGGAGGAGTGGGAGGGGGAGAAGCAGGCTCCCCACTGAGCAGAGAGCCCAGTGTGAGGCTTGATCCCAGGACTCTGGGATCATGACCTGAGCTGAAGGCAGACACCTAACAACAAGCCATCCAAGTGCCCCAACTTTTAAAATTTTGTATCTCTTTCTCTTAAATTCTTTAGACTTAGAGTCTCAGCTAACATTTTCCCCCTTAGTATCTTATTTAGTATCTTATTTTTCTTTAGTATCTTATTAAATATCTTATTACCCATGGGTATTACTGATAGATATTAAGTATTCGGTACCTACCACACTCAGGTTCAGAAATGTTTCTACTTTTTCTCTACCACAAATGCTGCAGTTAACATCCCTGTTGATGTCTTCTGGCTCCTCTAAGTGGAGAAGTATTCTCTTGCATAGTAGAGAAGTAGGATAAATTTGTTCATATGTTTCCAACTGTGCCCATGAAAATTATTTTCCTCTGAGAGGTTGATAAGCTTTATAAATGAAAGACAAGATAAACTATGTAATGAATTTTTAAAATTTTATATCCTATTTTTCCTTTGAAAGTCAGATTCAAATTTAAAGCTTAATTCTAAATTAATTTATTTCTTCTGTATGTTCTAATTGCAGTTTTCACCTGGTATTATTAATTTATAGTTTTTCCTGACTGATTTCTATCCATGTAGGGTTTTTCATCTTATTGTTGAGATTATTGACCTACTTCATCTGCAATGCAGGATAAAACAGTAAAACAAAAACAAAAAAACCCATATCATTTAAAACTCACTTGGGACTTGATCATTTCTTTCTGGGAGAGAGAAGCATCCTAAAATGGCCAAGGTAGGTAATGGGTGAAAGAAGCAGTGAAAAATCAGGCTTACTTACTTCATAGCTCCAGACAAGTCACATTAGAAATCTCTAGGTAAATAAGGTCAAGTACCTTGTAAGGGAACAATATTAAGATTCATTAAAAGCCAAGAATAACCACAGTTTGGAGGTACCAGTATAGATAAGCCTGACTGACAAAAGCCTATGGAGCTTCAATGTGAATTTTAAAAACTATTTTAATATTAGAAGTATAATCTACAAGGTATTTTTAAAGACCACCCTATACCATTTTTTTAATCCACCTATCCAATCTCAAACTTAGAAATTGCAAATTTAGCGCAAAGAACTTTTTTCTCCTGAACCATATGAGTAAATTGCTAACCTAATGCCACATCACCCCTGAAGATGCTGGGTATTTCCTACAAAGACATGTCCCTATATAATCACACTCCAATGATCAGAATCAAGAAATTAACATTAAGGGGTGCCTGGGTGGCCCACTTGGTTAAGCATCTGCCTTCGGCTCAGGTCATGATCCTGGGGTCCTGGTATCAAGCCCCGAGTCAGGCTTCCTGCTCAGCTGGAAGTCTGCTTCTTCCCTGTCCCTCACCCGCTGCCCCAACCCCCTTGTTCGTGCAAATTTAAAAAAAAAGAAATTAACATTAATTCATTACTACCATCTACATTAGATCCCATCCATGTTTTACATAGTGTGACAATGTGATTTGCACTAAAGGATCCAGTTCAGAATCACACACTATGTTGAAATGTCATGTTTCTTTAATCTCTGTTAGTCTGAAACAGTTTTTGACTTGCCCTGACCTTTAAAATCGTGACACTTTTTTTTTTTTTTTAAGATTTATTTATTTGACAGAAATACAGCGAGAGAGGGAACACCAGTAGGGGGAGCGAGAGAGGGAGAAGCGGAGCAGGAAGCCCGATGTGGGGCTCGATCCTGGGTCTCCGAGACCATGACCTGAGCCGGAGGCAGTCGCTTAACCAACTGAGCCACCCAGGCACCCCAAAATCGTGACACTTTTGATGATTATAAGTCAGATCTTTGAAAAATGTCTCCAATTTGGTTTTGATGTTTCCTCATGATCAGGTTATGCATTTGGAAGGAATGCCAAGAGAAGTAATGCTGCATTCTTCTCAGGGCATATCAGGAAACACATGACAGCCATAGTGGGAGATTTTGCATATTTCTTTTAGTAACTGATATTTAAGAGACAAAAATCGGTATGCATTATGGAGGGTTTGAACAAAAAATTTACAAACTTTATCTAATGGATACATTTAAAAAGCATGCTATATATAATAACTGCAAAAGACAAATTATTTTTAGGGGCACCTGGGTGGCTCCATCGGTTAAGCATCTGCCTTAGGTTCAGGTCATGATCCCAGCATCCTGAGATTGAGCCTGGCATATGGCTCCCTGCTCAGTGAAGAGCCTGCTTCTCCCTCTACCCCTCCCCTCTTATGCTCCCTCTCTCTCTGTGTCTCTCTGTCAGTAATAACATTTTTTTAATAAGACAAATTATTTTTAAAGACATAATAGTCAGAAAAATTAGACATTTATTAGGCCATAAAGCAAATGTGAAAAAATTTCAGTGGACTAATTTTACATAGATCAACTCCACTGCCCACAAAACAGTTACGTTAGATACAAGTCATCAAAGGATAATTAGAAAAAAAAAACTATATGCTTAAGAAAGATCCAATTTATGGGTGAAAAAAAATCATAGCACAAATTTAAAACTATTTAAAACTGAATGATGAGACTACTACATATACCAAAATTTGTAGGACGCAGCCAAAGTAGTACATAAAGGAAAAGCTATAACCTTAAGAATTTATTTTGGAAGTATAAAAATGAACTACCTAAGTATCCAACTTAATATGTGAGGAAAAAATGGCAGAATAAACTGAAAGAAAGCAAAGAAATAATAACACTAAATAAAGGGAATAGTAAGAGTTATATAGTGAAGAGGATTAATAAGGTCCCAAATAGGTCTTTGTGTTGTTTATATACTAAGAATTATTATAACACTTAAGAGGATGTATACAGTGCAGGAATAAATTCAACAGAATTCAATCAACAGCCCCCTAACAATTCTATATATATAATTTATGACTCTTGGTAAGAGAGGAAAGGATAGCCTTTTCATAATGTGAGACAGTTGGTACATTGGTACACATACACACACACAAATTGCACCCCTCCTTTGTCTTACAGAAGGAGATGGATTCCAAGAGATTTTATAACAAAATGTGTAAGGCAAAACTATAAAGCTTTAAGAATACAGAAAACTAAAATTATGACCCTGATATAGTTTTAAAGATTTACTTATTTTATATAGAGAGCACACACATGTGCCTGTGCCTGTGTGGAGGAGGGGCAGAGGGAGAGAATCCTCAAGCCGGACTCCCCTGGAGCCTGATGCCAGGTCTCCATCCCATAACCTGTGAGATCATGACCTGAGTTGAAACCCAGAGCTTTATTTTCTCTACATTAGCCAAGGTAAAATCTCCTCATGTATAAAGTTATTTAATTATTTGATTAATCGATGGCCCCTCAACCTTACCCAGTAGTGTCTCCATAATAGTAGGAGCAAATGGGTGCCCACTTTGCCAGACTGTGCCAAAGGAAAAAAAGAATAAGCTAGGACTGGCTTTGATAGTGTTTCTTGAAAACAAACAAAACTGTTGATTTTACGTTCTTCCCCATAACATGATCCAATAGAAGAATCGTGTCTAAATTATTTGCCAGATATGGGCGCCTGGGTGGCTCAGTTAAGTGTCAGCCTTCAGCTCTGGTCAGGATCCCAGGGTCCTGGGATCCAGCCCCAACTCAGGCTCTCTGCTCAGCGGGGAGCCTGCTTCTCTTCTCTCTGTCTGCCTCTCTGCCTACTTGTGCTATCATATAAATAAAATCTTTAAAAAAAGTAATTTTCCAGATAAATTGATAACCTCCCCCTTCATCAAATTAGTGTCCAAGAAAGACAACTTGACCATCCGTCAGGAAGACCTTCCGCTCTCAAACACTCTAAAATACAGGCAAGAGAAAAAAAGCACATTTACATAACACAAATCATCACCAGTCACGCAACCACCCTCAGTTATGAACACAAAACAAATAACAGCAGAGGTCCCTTTCTCCGTCAGACAACCCCACACAGTTACGTGATTAGCAGGCGCTTGGAGTACAAGCCACCTCACACCCAGCGGCATCTAGAATCCACACTCAGCCAGAAATACAACCAAACACCCAGCCGCCAACAGACTCCGAGTCAGCCCGACAACGTCTCGCGCTGCCTCACACACACCAAAGGGCCTGACAAGCCACAGAAGAGGTCTCAGCGAGTCTGAGGCTCCGGCTAGTCCCCGCTTCAGATCCAGCTCCTGCCTCGCACCTGCCCGCCTGAGGATCCGTCCCACCTTCCCCAGATCTGATAAGACCCCAGGACGACTCAACTAAGGCAGTCTAAGACCCCAAGCTCCCCAGCAAGCGCGCGCCCGACGCCTGCGCAGTGAGCGCAGGCGGGCACTCCCAGGAACACCCGCGGCGCCCCAGTTGCGCGAGCGCGTTTAAGCAGCGGAGTCCACGAACCTCGCGGAGGGTTAGTATACTGGACATCTTAGCGTCCTGGACCGCCAGCTACAACTTTTCGGGCGTTGGACTACATTTCCCAGAGCCACCGCGTCCCCAATGCAGCTTCATTTCCGTTTGTTCGCGCGATTTGGGGACCTCGCGTGGGGAGGGCAGCGTCTGTGGAGAAGCTTGGCTCGACTCCGGCTGGGCGGGCGAACCCGAAATCGGCGCTTGGACCCCGGGCGCCAGATCTTGGATCCTGAACCGCACCTTCTGTGGGGGTGAGGATGTCTGGAATGCCGGGGCGGAAGCGTCGCTGGGATTGTGTGCGTGTTGGTTTTCCTGCCGTTTTGTGCTGAGACAGCCTGCTTATTATTGGTGTGGGCGAATGAACGTATGCAACTGTGGTTTTGTGTGTAAGCGTTTGTGTGAGGGTGAGTTGTGACTCAGGGTGTAGGAATACAGCTGTGACAATGTGTTTGTGACCGCGTGCTTAAGTGACTGGGAAGGTGGCTTTGTGACAATGTGATTGTGTGTGTACCTTGTATGTGACTGGGGGTTGTGCTGTTGTGACATGGTGTTTGGATGTACTTGGGTCACTTTGAGGTTGTGTAGGCGACTGTGTATTGTGTGTATTACTGAAGTTGGTGTCTTTGAGGAGTTATGAGAGTGTTGCTATGACACAGTGCTTGTGAGCACTTGTTTCTGTGACCTGGTACTTGGTTGTATTTTTCTGTCTGATTGGATGGCTGTATGTATGCCATATGTGTGACTGTTGGGACTGTGAGTGTGCCACTTTCATGACTATGTCAAGATAATAAAAGTACTGTTGTGAAAGGGCGTTTTTGGGCATGTGTATCCCTGATGGGTGCTTGGATGTGCTTGAGTCATTGTGTGAATGCTCTGTTGATGATTGGATTTTGTTTAAGATAAAAGGTGATCTGAGGTTGTAATATTAATTTGGCGATTGTGACTCCAGCTGTGTGACCATGGAAATGTGTGTGACTTTGTCTAGTCAATTTGTATATTTTATAGTCTGTGATCTTATGGGAGTTTGTGAGTACAGAGATAATATTGGGTTTTTGTATTTTGGGGGTGCATTCTGGGACTGATTCTATGTGTCATGAGTCCCATGTGAGGGTCCTCACAGAGCTTCTTTCTCTTCTGACCTCAGTGATCCCCCTTCACACATGGCCTGTATTGCTTCATTTCTGTTTCCATTCTTAGTTCACACTGGAATTGTAGATACTGGTTTTCTTTTGGCTTCCAGGTATCCTTTTACAGCCTTAAGAATGTTGAATGCAGAAAGGTGACAGGAGGGAAGGAAGTCAGAAATTTGAGCCCTTGAATGAAGACTGAGTTATTTCTAAGCCACAGATATGTTCTTGACAAGATTAGAACTGATAGCACCTTCAAAACAGGCCATTTGGAAATGTAATGGGATTCTAGGAGTGGGAGTACTTCTAGGGAATGTGCCAGAGGAGTCAGTCACACACTTTAGAACTGGTAGTGCTGTGTCTCCAGTGGACAATTTTGAATCCAGCAGTAAAATCTGGGCAAAGACAGCTGTAGTCTTGGACCTTCTTTCTAAAACAGAATGCAGAACTGTTCTACTCTGTCTGACTTTCGCTGGGTAAATGAGGCATAGATTGGGGGGCTGGGTGGGTAAGAGCATGTATTCTAATTTAGAGTGTATCCTAAGAAAGGTCTACTCTCTCATGATTCCATTTTCTTTTCCTGAGAGTAGAGCCCAGAGGAGGAAAAAATGGCTGTCACACATTCAAAAGCAAAGTCCAAGGTGAGTAGATGTTTCCTCTTTGTCTCCCTAAATGCCTTTATTTTTTCAGGACATAGAAATCTTTGTTTTTTCTTTGAAATTACCTAGTTAAGCTTTCGCAAATGATGGAGGTGGCAAGGCAATTTTCTTTATTTTTTTTTAAGATTTTATTTATTTATTTGACAGAGAGAGAGATCACAAGTAGGCAGAGAGGCAGGCAGAGAGAGGAGGAAGCAAGCTCCCTGCTGAGCAGAGAGCCCTATGTGGGCCTCCATCCCACGACCCTGAGATCATGAACTGAGCTGAAGGCAGAGGTTTAACCCACTGAGCCACCCAGGCACCCACAAGGCAATTTTCTATAGATTGGAAGCAAGGAATATGTGCAGTTAATTGTGAGAGATATTTCCCAACAGTGGTTAAATTGAGGAAGAATGGATTTGAGACTCACAAATTTAAATGGGAGATGATATTGTGTTATTTCTGACACAAAAGCGTTTTTTAACTTTTTCTGTTTTTTTTTTCTTTTTCTTTTTCTTTTTTTTTTTTTTAAGAGAGAAAGAGGGGATGGAGTATCGAGGAAGGGGAAGAGGGAAAGAGAGAATTTTTTTTTTTTTAAGATTTTATTTATCTGACAGAGAGAAACACAGCCAGAGAGGGAACACAAGCAGGGGGAGTGAGAGAGGGAGAAGCAGGCTTCCCGCCAAGCAGGGAGCCCAATGTGGGGCTTGATCCCCGATCTCCGGGATCATGACCTGAGCCGAAGGCAGTCGCTTAACCAACTGAGCCACCCAAATGTCAAATAAATAAAATCTTAAAAAAAAAATTATTAAGAGTAGTTTTGTGACCCAAAATGTGTGGTCTAAGTAAATGTTTGGTGTGTACTTGAAAAGACTGAATTCTGCTATTGTTGGGTGGAGAGTTCCATAAATGTCACCTAGGTAACATAACATATGTTGATCATGTTGTTGAAATCCTCTGTACTTTTACTGATGTTCTGTCTGTTGTATTTCTTTCTTTCTCTTTGTAATTTCTATAAGTTTCTTCTTCATATATTTTGAAGCTCTGTTATTAGATACATAGAAGTTTTAGGTAATATGTCTTGTTGGTGGATTGATCCTTTATCATTATGAAATGGTGTTCTTTAACCCTGGTAGTAGTCTTTGCTCTGAGTATCTACTTTGTCTGATAATTAATGTTGCCAGCTCAACTTTATTTTCATTGTGTTAACATGAGATATCTTTTTCTGTGCTTTTATTTTTAACCTATTTATGTTCTGGCATTGGTGTGCATTTCTTGTTGGCTGCATTTCATTGGATCTTGTGTTTTTATCCAGTTTGACAATTTCTGTCTTATAAAGTGTTTATACAGTTTATATTTGGTGTAATCATTGATGTGGTTTGGGTCAAATCCATCATTTTGTCCCATCTGTTCCCTATTCTCTTTTCCTTCTTTTCTGCCTTCTTTTGAGTTGGGAGAGAGAGTTTCAAACTAACAATACCAATATTTTTATTAACTATCTGAATAGAGAAAAACAGTCAAGGCTTCTTGGAGTTCAGTAGGATATGACCTGTTGTACAGTTAGGCTCATTTGTTTCATATTGTTTTCTAATTTTAGTGATTGTTTTTCTCCCACTTTGATTGAATTTTATTTTAAAATTATATAAAATATTTACTTATCTCCAAAATCAAAACTAAAGAGTAAAGGTGAATTCAGAGAAGGCCACTGTTCATTCCTGTCCCCTTCAGCCTGTTTCCTTTTTCTTTGTATAGATAATAACCACCTGTACTTTTCTTTGGTATATTCTATTTTTCTTTTAAATGACATGTGTTTATGTGTATGTGTTTGTATGTGTACATATGTATACGTGTATACATGTATTTCTTACATCTCCATTCTTAACAAAAAGGGAATGAATATTCTATGTATATTACACAATATATTTTTTTTCCTCACATGTTTAATGTATCCTGGAGATCATTCTTAGCAGTCTACAGAGATCATTCTTACTCTGTTTTATAATTATCTGTTCTATTGTGTGGGTGTAATTATTTATTCACCTAGTCTTCTGTGAGTGGGCAGTTGGGTTTTTTCCCCCAGTATTTTGCCATTATATAATATAGCAGTCAGTAACAGTGTATATGGTTTTTATTTGTAGATGTTTATCTTTGATGTAGATCTCTAGAAGGTGGCCTACTTTTAGTTCATTTTAATGTTTCTGATAGAAATTCTCCCCGAATCACAATTCTTGAGTAATAATAAAATGGGTGCATTTCCTTATTTTTTGTCTTCCACCATCTTTTTCTCTATTACCCAAGTTAAAAAAAAAGGTCTGAGAGTTTATCTTTTTATTGTTAAATATTCTTTTTTCTCAGAATTTATTGAGACTTTTTTCACCATTGCATGTCCTTTTTTAAAATGTCACAAAGCTATTATTTCCTTGTTTTCTGATATTAAAGTAATACATGTTTGTTGGTATGACTTACAAAATGCAAAAAAATGAGGAGGAAAATAACAGTTACTCAAAAAGACCTCCTTTAGACTGAATCATGGTTCACATACGGAATCTGCCTTTCAAGCCTTTCCTTTTTTTTTAACTTCTTCTTACAGAAAAATTCAAGCAAGTATGAAACTAAAATGTATAATGCTTCTTCATGTACCCTACCCATCCCTGTGCTTCAACAAATACAAATTTATAACTAAACATGTTTTATCTATGGATCCAGTACTCCCTCTCCCCACCAAAAAAATGGGTTATTTTGAAGTAAATTCCAGATACGTATTTCATCCAAAATACTTTAATATGTGTGTCTAAAAGATAAGAGCTTTTTACTTAACATAATCATGGGGTTTCCAGGTAGTTTAGTTGGTTAAGCATTTGATTCTTGGATTCAGTTCAGGTCATGATCTTGTCATCGGGTTGAGCCTGTGTCTGGCTCTGAGCTCAGGTTGGAGTGTGCTTCACATTCTCTCTCCCTCTTCCCACTGCTCAAGCATGCTCTCTCTTCCTCTCCAATAAATAAATAAAATCTTTTAAAAAACATAACCACAATATCATCACCATAAAAAAACCCACTTTTAATACTTTCTTGATGTTAGGAAATAGCAAGTCAGTTCACATTTCTCCCATTGTCCATAAATATTTGTTAAAATTAAGATCCAAACAATGTCTATTTAGTGTAATAGTGTGGTATGGTTCTTAATCTTTTTTTTCTTGCAGTTTATTTGTTCCAGAAACAGTTTTCTTATAGAGTTAGCTGTATTTTCGATTTTGTCGGTTGTATATGTGTGGTGTCATTTTACATGTTCTGTATTTCTTCTAAACTGGTAATTAATTCTAGAGGCTTAATCAGGTTCAGGTTCTTTTTGTAGCTTTGCTTGTTTGCTTTGCACTAAACTTTCATACAAAATGCTGTGTGCTGTATAACATTTGTTGTTTTCCTTTATGTGATATTAGCAGCCATTGGTTATCTTTACTTGTAATTTATTATTTTATCAGAGTTACAAAATAATACTTTAAAAAAAGATTTTACTTATCTGAGAGAGAATGAGAGAGTGAGAGGGAGAGAGCACAAGGAGGAGGAGTGGCAGAAAGAGAGGGAGAAGCAGGCTCCCCACTGAGCAGGGTACCTGATGCAGGGCTCAGTCCCAGGACCCTGAGACATGACCTGAGCTGTAGGTAGACGGTTAACTGACTGAGTCACCCAGGCACCCCACAAAATGGTATTCTAATTCTCTTATTTCTTCTGCAGTTATTAGTTGGAATACTTCTGTAAAGGGAATCATTCTCTCATTGATGTCTTGGTTTCTCTGAAGTATATCACATGTAAGAAAATTAGGATAAAAGTTTGCTTTTACTTATTATTTTTCAGCATCTTCCAATGTTTATCCTATATTTTCCTTTTAAATTATCATGAACTTGAAGATTTAAATATATCTGATAGGTTTCAGCTCGTAACAGTTATTGGTTTTATTAATACTCAGATTGTTTGTCTTTGATTTATGGGATCCTCTTTACTCTGATTTGGCTCCTTTTGGATTCTGTGGCCCTGGTCCTTGAGGTGGGTGATGCCTTTGTCTGGTACTGTGTTGGCAGTGAAATGATTGCCTATGTCTGTGCTGATCTATCTGACCCTTTCTAGGTACTGTTCCATGGGGAACCTAAAACAGTTGGGGAGCCATTGCTTTCTGTGGGGTAGCGTCTTTTTGTACTGAGTGATTAGTAAGTGATTAAAAGCTTGACCATTGGGGCACCTGGGTGGCTTAGTCATTAAGTGTCTGCCTTCGGCTCAGGTCATGATCCGGGAGTCCTGGGTCAAGCCCAGCATTGGGTTCCCTGCTTGGCAGGAGGCCAGCTTCTCCCTCTCTCACTCCCCCTGCTTGTGTTTCTCTCTGTCAAATAAATAAATAAAAATAAATTTAAAAGCTTGACTCTTTCATTTTGGCTTGTTGTCTTAGTTTTTTTGACAAATGGCAGTTCAGCTATTTTCAGCTCATCTTTTGACAATTGGGTGTGGTATCAGTTTTGTCAAGGTACTCAGTAGTGTTGTATATAAATCCTCTATGTCATTACTGCCATTTTTATCTACTTGTTTTGTTAGTTGCTGAGAGAAGGATGTTAAAATTTCCAAATCTGATTGTGCATGTGTCCATTTCTTCCTTTAGTGCTGTTAGTTTTTGCTTCATATATTTTGGTACTTTGCTGTTAAATTTCTACACATTTAGGATTTCTGTGTCTTCTAGATGAATGTATCCTCTTTGTTTCTTATATTAGTCTTTGTCTTGATCTCTGTTTTTACTTACATAAATACAAGTACCTAGGCTTTCTTTTTCCTAATATTTGTATGGTATATGTTCCTCCACCATTTTACATTCTTCTTTGTTTTTAAAGTTTTTATTTACATTCCAGTTACTTAAAATAACAGTGTAATATTAGTTTCAGGTGTACAATATAGTGATTCAACACTTCCATACAACACCTGATGCTCATTTCAGCACCAGGAAGTTTTTTTCATCAGGGTTAATCAGAAGTGCACTGCTTAGTCCCCATCGCCTATTTTATCAGTCTCCCCACCCATATCACTTCTGGTAACCATCAGTTTGTTCTTTACAGTTAAGAATCTCTTTCTTGGTTTGCCTCCCTCTTTTTGTTCCCCTTTGTTTGTTTTTTGTCTTAAATTCCACATATGAATGAAATCATATGGTATTTGTCTTTCTCTGACTGACTTATTTTGCTTAGGATAATACCCTCTAGTTCCATCCATGTTGTTGTAGATCGCAATATTTCATTCTTTTATGGCTGAGTGATATTCCATTGTGTATATGTACCACATCTTTATCCATTCATCAGTCAGTGGATACTTGGGCTATTTCCATAATTTTTATTGTTTGTAATGCTATTAAAAAACCTCATGGTGCATGTATCCCTTTGCATTAGTATTTTTGTATTCTTTGGGTAAATAGCTAGTAGTGCAATTGCAAAAGTCATAGGGTAGTTCTATTTTTAACTTTCTGAGGAACCTCCATACTATATTCCAGAGTGGCTGTACACCACCAACAGTGCACAAGTGTTCCCCTTTAACCACATCCTAGACAACACCTGCTGTTTTTAGTATTGTTGATGTTGGCCATTCTGACAGGTAGGAGGTGATAGTCACTGTAGTTGTGTTCTGTATTTTCCTGATGATCAGTGATATTGAGCATCTTTTCATGTGTCTTTTGTCTTATATTAATACAGGGACACAAGTGTTCTTATGCTTAGTATTTGTATGGTTTATCTTCCTCCAAAACTTTACCCTTCTGTGTCTTTATATTTAAAGTACATTTCTTGTCAAGAACATATAGTTGAAACTTGCTTTTTTTTTTCTTGTCTTGACATTGTCTTTTACTTGGAATGTTTGGACTATTTACCTTTAAGGGAATTACCATTTAGTTTAATCCCTGCTGTGGACAGGAGCTCCCCACATATCTCTTAAGAAGTGCTTGGCACATTTTACAGTTAGTTCATTTTCTTGTATCTTTAGCTCCATGATGAATTTAAAGGAAACTGGGTTTTTTAAATCTTATCTGAAGTATTTTTGGTTGTTAAGATGGGCACAATTATCTGTTGAATTTTCACATCTGGAAGAAGTAGAATTTTTAATTAAATGTTTATTGAATATCTGTATCACTGATTCTTTGTGCAATGGGTTCTCTCTAGAGGCTGTTTTGTTTT
Organism: Spilogale gracilis; assembly: GCA_004023965.1. Classification (NCBI taxonomy): domain Eukaryota; kingdom Metazoa; phylum Chordata; class Mammalia; order Carnivora; family Mephitidae; genus Spilogale; species Spilogale gracilis. The sequence continues at coordinate 14,780 of PITA01009836.1, forward strand.
ATTTGTTTATTAAATATTTTATTTATTTGACAGAGAGAAACACAGCCAGAGAGGGAACACAAGCAGGGGGAGTGAGAGAGGGAGAAGCAGGCAGCTTACTGTGGGGCTCCATCCCAGGACACCAGGATCATGACCTGAGCTGAAGGCAGATGCCTAATGACTGAGCCACCCAGGCACCTCCCGAGAGGATGTTTTAGAAATATATCTGTGTGCTTCTGAATGTTGAAATAACTGAGTGAGGGTGAAGTCTTCTGGCTATTGAAGGACTGAAGTGATGGATCTTGATTATAGCATAGATGACTTTTCTATGGATAGAGGGATAGATAGTAAATACTAAGATTTCTGAGTAATATTAGATTAGTAATACTAAGTATTAATAATATTAAGTTAGTAATACTTAATAATATTAACTACTTAGTGATACTAAGATTAAGACAGTAAATACTGGACGCCTGGGTGGCTCAGTTGGTTAAGCGACTGCTTTCAGCTCAGGTCATGATCCTGGAGACCCGGGATCGAGTCCCACATCGGGATTCCTGCTCGGCGGGAAGCCTGCTTCTCCCTCTCTCAGTCCCTCTGCTTGTGTTCCCTCTCTAGCTGTGTTTCTCTCTGTTAAATAAATAAATAAAATCTTAAAAAAAAAAAGACAGTAAATACTAAGATAGACAGTAAAATACTAAGATTTTTGTGCCATATGGTCTCTGTTGCACTTATTTGACTCTGCCACTGTAGTGTGAAAGTAGGTAAAGATAATTTATTAACAACTGAGTGTAGATGCATTCCAATAAATCTTTATTTATAAAAATAATTGGTAGGCCGTAGTTGGCTAACTTCTAATCTAGATGCTCTATAGTCAATGATTGTAAATAATTTGTTCTATGATCTGCAAGACCATAGCTGGGGAAAAAAATGTGTTTATAATAATCCCCTTAGAACTTCTCACATTAAGCACTATTTTTTGCATGACTTTTACAAACTGCTGAATTTATCTAAGTTACTGTTATTGCATGTTTTTAGTCTTCCAGGGATGCTTGAGAATGATTGAGAAAAGACTGTACTTTGTTTTATTCAGAAATTTACTGTGACTTTTAAAGGCACAGCACTGATAGCAACACTGCTTGTGATATTTTCCTTACCATATCCCATACTTGCAAAAGCCTACATTTATAGATAATGAAATTCATTGAGTCTATACATACCCAGATACATCACACACAAACATATATATACATAGATACATATACATATGTATAGACTTTATTTCAAAATGTCAAATATAAATAAAAGTTGTCAACAATACTTAGTTGAAGACTTCTGGGGAAGATGCCAGAGTAGGAGGACCTTAAACACATCTCATCTCATGGATACAAACTAGGTAACAACCATATCACTGTAAATAAGCCAGAAAATGACCTGAAGACTGGCAGAACAGACTCTCCACAACTAAATATAAGGAATAGGCCACACTGAAGAGGGTAGGAGGGTAGGGATGCAGTCGGGAGCTAAATGGACCCACAGGACTGTCTGCAAGTGGGAGGGACCCTGCAGGCATGTAGAGGGGAAAACAGATCCTCACACCAAGCACCCCAGGCATGAATCTCCTTAGTATTTGGCTTTGAAAATCAGAGGGGCTAGATTTCATGAGTCCTTGCAGACAGTGGGACTTAACACCTGCAACTTTTAAAAATCAGTAGGCTTGACTCTAGGCGAGTTGGGAGGGTGAAAGAAAACTTGAGTCCCTGACCTTAAAGAGATAGCACAACAAACAGCCCCTCAGAGTTGCAGCATAGAAGGAGCAATTTGAAAAATGCCTTGGGTACGTGGGAGACAGATTTTTTTTTCCTGATCTCAGAACTTGTGCTGGAGGGGCAAGGATCACTGGGAGTCATCTCCAAGAGCAAAGGAACTGTCAGGCACCATTTTCCTTCCACGTCTCCCAACCTAGACATACAGACGCCTATGGGAACCAGTGCATTACTGGTATTTGCTACATAACTTGCTAAAAGTGACCCTGCCCCTGTGCACTTCTGTGGCTCTGCCCCATACAGCCAAGCCTCTGCTCTGAGTCTCTTCTCATAGCAGAACTGTGCAAAATTTGCTAATTCCCTGCAACCCACACCTGCATACTCCTGCAGACCTGTTCCTCCAGTATGTCAGGCTATAGCTTATCCAGAGTGATGCCACAAGCTTGGCAATGTGCAAGCATCCTTGACATGGGCTAGCAACCACTCCAATGTGATTCCCACCCAGGGAAGAGGAGAAGATAACCATACACCCCAGTCCAGCTGCTTCCCCAGCTGGGGGCTTGGTACAGACATCAGGTCTGACTGCAGGCCCTACCCACCAATGAAAGCTTCTGGGGACAGAAGGACTGTGCCCTGCAGTTCAGTGCTGCTTCAACTCTGGCAAATGCCCAATGTAACTCAACTTAAGCCAAGTGCAGCCCCATTCTGGCCAACAAACAACAGAGGGACCAAACTTTACGCATAGCATGCAGAAAGACATTTCAGACAACTGAACTGAAGGCAAAAATCGCTCAACCACAAAGCAGGGAGCAGCATATAACACATACAAAGGATACTCTTGAAGTGCCAGGTTCTGGTAAAGAGGGGATATTGCACTATGGGGTACTACAGGAATTATTCTTCATAAGGCCACTACTTTCAAGAGCAGGAGATGTAGCTGACTTTCCTAACATATAGAAAGAGATGCAGAGAGTTAGACAAAATGAGGAGACAGAGAATATGTCCCATATGAAAGAACAAGACAAAATCACAACAGGAGACTTAAATGAAATGGTGATAAATAATATATACTTGATAGAGAATTTAAGGTAATGATCCTAAAGATACTCTCTGGACTTAAGAAAAGAGTGGAGGACTTCAGTGAGACCCTTAACAAAGAGATAGAAAACATAAAAAAGGACGAATTATAGATAAAGAACTCAATAACTGAGATTAAAATTACACCAGATGGAATCAATAGTAGTCTAGAGGAAAAAGAAAAACAGAGAACAGACTAATGGAAAGCAATCAAGCTGAATAAGAGAGAAAAAATAATAAATGAAAGTAGAGAACTGAGCAAAACCATTAAGTGTAAAAACCTTCACACTATAGGGATCCCAGAAGAAGAAGAGAGAGAAAACAAGGCAAAAGATATATTTGAAGAAATAATAGGAGAAACTCCCAAATATGGGAGAGGAAACAGAAGATTTATATCCAGGAGGCACAGAGAACCCCCAACAAAATCAGTATACGGAGGTCTACACCAAGACATATAGTAATCCAAATGGCAAAAAATAGTGGTAAAGAGAGAATTTTAAAAGCAGCAAGAAAAAAGAAAACATACAAGGGAAAAGGCTTGTATAGGCTATCAGCTGATTTTTCAGCAGAAATTTTGCAGGGCAGAAGGGAGTGCCATGATATATACAGAGTATTAATGAAAACCCTGCAGGTAAGAATACTCTGGCAGGGCACCTGGGTGGCTCAATGGGTTAAGCCTCTGCCTTCAGCTCAGGTCATGATCTCAGGGATTAAGAATAAGCCTCTGGGATTGAGGCCTGCATCGGGCTCTCTGCTCAGCAGGGAGCCTGCTTCCTCCCCTCTCTGTCTACCTGCCTCTCTTCCTACTTGTGATCTCTCTCCCTGTCAAATCAACAAATAAAATCTTAAAAAAAAAAAAAAGAATGCTCTGGCAAAGCTGTCATTCGGAATAAAAGAGATAAAGAGTGTCCCAGACAAAAGTTAAAGAAATTCATGTCCATTAAACCAGTCACATGGAATGTTAAGAGACTCTTTAAGTGGAAGGAAAGACCTTTAGTAGGAATAAGAAAGTAGGAAGAATAAAGGCAGCAAAAATAAATATATCTATAAAAAATCAGTAAGGGATTCACAAAAGAAAAGGGTGTAAAGTATGACATCACACACCTAAAATGGGGTGAGAGGAAGGAGTAAAAGATGGGTTCAAACTTAAGCAACCATCAACTTAAATAGACCGCTATATTCAGAAGATGTTATACACAAAGCTAATGGTAACCAAGATAAAAAAAAAAAAAAAACAGTAATGGATATGCAAAAAATAAAGAGGAAGGAATCCAAGTATATCACTAAAGAGAGCAAATAATGAGAGAAGAGAGCAAGAGAAGAAAGGAACAGAGACCTTCAAAAACAACCATTAACAAGTAATGAATTGGCAGTAAGAACATAATGTTGAAAAATTACTTTGAAGGTACATGTACTAAACGCTGCCATCAGAAGACATAGGGTGATGGAATGCATTAAAAAAGCAAGATCTATCTATGTGCTGCCCACAAGAGACTCATTTCAGACCTAAAGACACATGCAGATTGAGAGTGAAGGGCTAGAGGGACCCCTGGGTGACTCAGTTGCTTAGGGTGTCCTGACTCTTATTTTTAGCTCAGGTCACAATCTTAGGGTTGTGGGATTGAGCCCCACCTCAGGCTCCACGCTCAGCCTGGAGTCTGCTAGTCCCTCTCCTCCCCTTCAGCCCCTCCCTCCACTCACTCTTGCTCACAGGCATAATCTCTCTCTAAAATAAATAAAATCTTTTTTTTTTTTAAGTGAAGAGATAGAAAGGCAGCTATCATGGAAATGGAAGCGAAAAGTACACCGGGGTAGTAATACTTATATAGGACAAAATAGATGTTAAAACATCAAAGACTGTAAAAAGAGACAAAGGACACTAGTGATAGAAGAAGCAATCCAACAAGAATATATACCAGTTGTAAATACTTATGCACCAAACTTGGGGGCACCTAAATATATAAAGCAACTAATAACAAACATAAAGGAAAAGGAAGTAATTGATAGTAATACAGTAATAGGAAACGATACCATCCCACTTAAACCAATAGCTTATCCAAAACAAAACAAAAGAAAACAAAACAAAAAACAAGGAAACAGTGGCTTTGAAAGACACATTGGACCAGATGGCTCAAATGATATATTCAGAATATTCCATCCTAATCCTAAAACAACAGAATACACATTCATTTTAAGTGCACAAAGAATATTCTCCAGAATAAATCACATACTAGGCCCAAAAACCTCAATAAATTAAAAAGATTGAAGTCACACTATGCAGTTTTTCTAACCACAATGCCATTAAAACTAGATATCAACCAGAGGGAAAAAAATCTGGAAAGACCACAAATATGTGGAGATTAGATAACATGCTACTAAACAATGAATAGGTCAAGCAAGAAATCAAAGAGGAAATAAAAAAAACACATGAGGACAAATGAAAATGAAAATACAATCATTTGCAATCTTTGCAATGCAGCAAAAGCTGTTCTAAGAGGGAAGTTTATAGCAATACAGCCTAACTCAAGGAGCAAGAAAAGTCTTAAGTAAAAAACCTAACGTTACATTTAACACAACTAGAAAAAGAACAAACAAAACTCCAGACCAGTAGAAGGAAAATAAAGATTAGCATATAAGTAAATGAAATAGAAACTTAAAAAAAAAAGAACAGATCAATGAAACTAGGAGGTGGTTCTTTTTTTTTTAAAAGATTTTATTTATTCATTTGACAGAGAGATCACAAATAGGCAGAGAGGCAGGCAGAGAAGAAGTAGGAAGCAGGCTCCCCGCTGAGCAGAGAGCCCTATATGGGACTCGATTCCAGGACCCTGAGATCATGACCTGAGCTGAAGGTAGAGGCTTAACCCTCTGAGTCACCCAGGCGCCCTAGGAGGTGGTTCTTTGAAAAGTTCAACAAAACTAATAAATATTTAAACTCATCCAAAAAGAAAAGAAGCCTTGTTCTTCTTGAACGATCTTGAGATGTCTTGACATGATTCAACAAAATCAGAAATGAAGAGAAATAACTGACACCACAGAAATACAAAGAATTGTAAGAGACTATTATGAAAAATTATGCGCCAACTGGACAGCCCTGAAGAACTTGAGAAATTCCTAGAAATATAAAACCTCCCAAAACTGAATCAGGAAAAAGCAAAATTTGAATGGACCAATTACAGCAATGAAATTGAATCAGTAATCAAAAAATTCCCAACAAACAAAGTCCAGGACCAAATGGTTTCACAGGTAAATTCTACCAAACATTTAAAGAAGAGTTAAAAGCTGTTCTCAAACTATCCCAAAACACAGAACAGGAAGGAAAACTTCCAGATGCGTTCTGTGAGGCCAGCATTACCCTGATACCAAAACCAGATAAAGACGCCATTAAAAAAAGAGAACTACCAGGTCATATCTCTGTTGAACAAAGATGTGAAATTCTTCAACAAAATACTAGTAAACTGGATCCAACAGTATACTAAAAAAAAAAAAAAAAAATCATTCACCATGATCAAGTGGGATTTATTTCCTGGATTCAAGGGTGGTTCAGTATAAATTAATCAAATTCATACATCGCATCAATAAGACCAAGGATAAACACCATATAATCATTTCAATAGATGCAGAAAAAGCATATGACAGTGTAACACCCATTCATGGTGGAAAAAAAAACAAACCCTCAATTAAGTAGGTTTAGAGGGAACAATCCTTAACAAAATAAAGGTCAAACGTGAAAAAACCACACCTAACATACTCAATGGCAAAATCTAGGAGTGTTTCTTGTAAGATCAAAAATAAGACAAGGATGTCCACTCTCACCACTTTTATTCAACGTAGTGCTGGAAGTTCTAGCCACAGCATTCAGACAACAAGAAGAAATAAAAGACATCCAAATTGGCAAGGAAGATGTAAAACTTCCACTATTTACAGATAATATGATATATATAGAAAACCTGGAAGACTCTACCAGAAAACTACTAAATCTGGTAAATGAATTTAGTAAAGTCACAGGATACAAAATCAGTATACAGAAATCTGTTGCATTTATATACACTGATAATGAAGCATCAGAAAGAGAAGAAAAGAGTCTCCTCATTTACACCTGCACAAAAAAGAGTATAATATCTAGGAAAAAAAACCTCACCGAGGTGGTGACAGATCTAGACTCCAAAAACTTAAAATTGATGAAAGAAATTGAAGACCACACAAATGGAAAGATACTCCATGCTCATGAATGGAAAGGACAAATATTGTTAAAATGTCCATACAGTCCAGAGCAGTCTACAGATTTAAAAAAATTTTTTTTTTGAGAGAGTACACGAGTCAGAGGGGGGCAGAAGGAGAGAAAGAGTCCTCAAGCAGACTCCCTGCTGAGCATGAAGCCTGATGTGGCTCTATCCCAGGAACCTGAGATCATGACCTGAGCCAAAATCAAGAGTCATACACTCAACTGACTAAGCCACCCAGGCATCTCCAAACTACAGATTTAGTGCAATCCCTATCAAAATACCAACAGCATTTTTCATAGAACTAGAGCAGATAATCCTCAGAATTATTTGGAACCCAAAAGATCTCCATTAAAGCTCAAGCAATCTTGAGAAAGAACAAAGCCGGAAGTATCACAGTTCTGGATATCAATGCTGTAGTAATCTACACAGTGTGGTACTGGCAGAAAAACAGATCAGTGGAACAGAATAGAGGGCCCAGATATAATCCTGCAATTATATGGTCAATTAGTCTTTGAAAAAGAGACAAGAATATGCAGTGGAAAAAGTCTTTTCCACAAATGGTGCTTGGAAAGCTGCAGATGAAAGAATGAAACTGGACCACTGTCTTGCATCATACACAAAAATTTAAAAATTAAGAACCTAAATATGAGACCTGAAACCATAAAAATCATAGAAGAGAGCATAATTACACTGACATCAGCCATAGCAACATGTTTTTAAATATGTCTCCTGAGATAGGGGAAGCAAAGGCAAAAATGAAATACTGAGATTACTTCAAAATAAGCTTCTGCACAGCCAAGGAAACACCAAAATTAAGAGACAGTCTACTAAATGTGAGAAGATATTTGCAAATGACATGCAGTAAAGGGTTATCTCCAAAATATATAGAGAACTTAGACAATTCAACAGAAAAACCAAGTAGTCAATGAAAAAAATGATCAGAAGACACAAACAGACATTTCTCCAAAGAAGATTTACAGATGGCCAGCAGACACTTGAAGAGATGTTCAACAGCCCTCATCATCAGGGAAATGCAAGTCAAAACCATATTGAGATATCACTTCACACCTGTCAAAATGGCTAAAATTAAAAACACAAGAAATAGCAAGTGTTGGCAAGGATGTGAAGAAAAAGGAGCCCTTGTGCACTGTTGGGAATGCAAACTGGTGCATCCACTCTGGAAAACAGTATGGAGCTTCCTTAAAAAGTTGCATATAGAACTTCCTTAAAAAGTTGCATATAGGGGTGCCTGGGTGGCTCAGTTGGTTAAGCGACTGCCTTCAGCTCAGGTCATGATCCTGGAGACCCCGGGATCGAGCCCCACATCGGGCTCCCTGCTCGGCAGGAAGCCTGCTTCTCCCTCTCTCAATCCCACTGCTTGTGTTCCCTCTCTGGCTGTGTTTCTCTCTGTCAAATAAATAAAATCTTAAAAAAAAAAAAGTTGCATATAGACTCTTAATCTTAGGAAACAAACAAAGTTACTGGAGGGGAGGGGGATGTGGGATGGGGTAGCTGGGTGATGGACATTTGGGGAGGGTATTACTGTGTTGTGGTCAGTGCTGGGTGTTGTGTAATACCAATGAACCACAGGCCTGTACCCCTGAAACAAATAATACATTGTATGTTAATTAAAAAAAAAAAAGAACTCTGCAATCCAGCAATTACACAACTGGGTATTTACCCAAAGAATATCAAAATACTAATTCAAAGGGATACTTGTACTCCTATAGCAGCATTATTTACAATAGTCAATATACTACCATATTATCAAGTAATTCCATACTGATATTTACCCAAAGAATATGATGACATTAATTGGACAAAATATATGCATCCCTGTGTTTATTGAAGCATTATTAATAATAGTCAAATTATGGAAACAGCCCAAGGGTCCACTGATAGATGAAGGGATAAAGAAGATGTAGTGTGTGTGTGTATGTGTGTGTATATATATATATATATATATATATATATATATATATATATATATATATAAAATGGAATATTACCCATTAAGAAGTAATGAAATATTGCCATTTACAACAACATGGATGGATTTAGAGAGTGTAATGCTAAATGAAATTAGGGAAAGACAGATACCATATGATTTCACACATGTGGAATTTAAGAAACAAAACAAAGAAAAAAGAGACAAATCAAGAAATAGGCTCTTAACTATAGAGAACAAACTGGTGGTTATTAGAGGAGAGGTAGGTGTGAAATAGGTGACAGGGATTAAGAGTACACTTACATGATGAACACTGTGAGTAATATGTACAGTTATTTATTCAGTATATTGTATACCTGAAACTAACATAACACTGTATGTTAACTATACTGGAAATAAAATTTAAAACATAGGTGTTAAAAAAATGCTTACCTGAATATTGTCATCTTATATTATAAATCTGAATTTGTTCAAGTAATTGTAAGCATAAATGTTTAGTTGTGCCTTGTAATTTGTGTAACAGTTGGTCATTATCTCTATTTTGGCATGATGCATATAAATGTGTCATTATTACCTATATATTTTATTTCAGAAATGGTAGAGAAGTTGTTCTAAAAATTATCTTTTTGTATATAGAGAGCATTGAATTTGATCAGGGTAATAACCACCACCTATATGTCTCCCATACAGTATTTTCTGGTGATAAGAGCAACAGATGGGAAGAGTAGAGCAAGAAAGATAATTCTGACTTCCTTCTTTGGAACTTCGCAAAAAGCATGGTCTCATGGTTCTGTTTTCTTCTCTGCAGCTCTGCCTTTTTCAGACTCTGTGCTTCTTTAAGCTAGGAATCCAGAGGAGGATTGATCATTACTTGCAGCACTAAAAACCATGGCTCAGGTAAACTGGTGTTTTTGTTTTTTGTTTTTGTTTTTTGTGCTCTCTTTAGTCACTTTTTTACAGAGTATGTGTGTGTTTGCATTTATTTCTGAAATTTCCTTCCTAACTGATCCCACTCAAGAATGTGCTGCCCAGCATTTCATTCTTATAAGTGATAAGGGTCTTCTCTAAGTTTGTCTTTCTAATCTAACTTATATTTACATAATTATTCAAAATACTTTGAGCATCTCTGACTAGGAGCACCGATATGACAAGAGCAAATTCCCTGATTTTTTTTTTTTAAAGATTTTCTTTATTTGACAGAGAAAAACACAGCCAGAGAGGGAACACAAGCAGGGGGAGTGAGAGAGGGAGAAGCAGGCTTCCTGCCGAGCAGGGAGCCTGATGTGGGACTCAATCCCGGGTCTCCGGGATCATGACCTGAGCCGAAGGCAGTCGCTTAACCAACTGAGCCACCCAGGCACCCCAAATTCCCTGATTTTATAAGATAGAGAAGTTTGTTAAATCACACCACACGTGAGAAAACGGAGTTTTTCTTTAGACTTGAGTTTCCTGATTAAACAGCACCATTAGTTTTGACTGGACTCCTAGCAGAAGCTTATGATCTGTGAGCTTTTAAGACTGGTTAGGAACATGATTAGAGACAGATCAGGGATCTTCCCTAGGAATCCATAATTGACATAAAGCAATTGATAATTTTGAGAGTAAACATTATGAGTTAATCTTGTATGCATCAGTTTAATTATCTTTTTTGTCTTTTTGTCGCTTAGAACAAGGAACAGGTACATTTTTAAGTGATAAATAGTAACAAGAAAGATCATCATTCACATGCAAAAGTTGTTGAAAATTATAAACTCTCAAGAGTGAGAAATGCTTATGAGATTTTTATATAATCTAAAATGTTCAAATATGCACACTTAGACATATTCATTATATGGAACTATTTTGCACCCTATTAAAAATATATACTAAATTATTGGTAAGGAGGAAAATGCTTATGATATATTGTCTGATATACTTATGAACTGAGATTTTAGTAAATTCTTTAATTTTATACAAATAAGATACAGATTTTATAGATTCTACAGGAAAACTTCCCCAGTTATTTTTCTTCTCTCTTAGAGAATAAGAGAAACTTGCATTTATTGAGAATGTATGATGTACAAGATACAAGCAAAATTAAAGAGTATTATACAGGTTGTCTGTGGTGTGCTTTTTCTTTTAATTGGGATGTTACATCTTCTTTATTTAAGTTCTAGAGTTGTCTGTATAATGAGATGTTCTATGTATAGGAAGTATCTACAGCATCAGGAATAAAAAGAAATGTGTTGGAACATCAGAAGCTTTAATTTTTTTAGTGTCTTGTTTATGTCAGTGGCTTTTTGCTGTTTGCTCTGTTGCCTTCTTTGTGGAGAGCTCCCCCATTATCTCCCCTCCATTAAAACAATATTTCCTTTATTTCCACAACTAGTATTATATTTGTTGTTTCAGAGATCAGTGATGTTCAGGGATGTTGCCATTGACTTCTCTCAGGAAGAGTGGGAATACCTGGATTCTGCTCAAAGGGATTTGTATAGAGATGTGATGTTGGAGAACTATAGTAACTTGGTGTCACTAGTAGGTAAGGAAATGTACCCCTAGTATTTCAGGATATACCTTTGGGATGGCTGCTTTCTCTGATTGCTTTTAAGTCATTAACTGAATATCCTGTTACTATTCTTAAAAGAAGGGTTTTATATTACTAGAAATAGTAGTATGTCAGAGGGCACATAGGGCTTCTCCATTCTGCAAGTATAATTATCTATCTTCTATCTGTCTTCCTGTCTTCCTTGATTATCAAAGAGCTAGATTGGAATTCTGGGACACTTGAAATATTGTCAGAAAAAACAGGCTATGCATTTGTTAAAATTTAGATCTGCTAAAGGAGCTCAAAATATTTTTTAAAAATAGATGCAGAGGAGCGCCTGGGTGGCTCAGTTGGTTAAGCAACTGCCTTCCGCTCAGGTCATGATCCTGGAGTCCCGGGATCAAGCCCCACATCGGACTCCCTGCTCGGCGGGAAGCCTGCTTCTCCCTCTCTCACTCCCCCTGCTTGTGTTCCCTCTCTGGCTGTGTTTCTCTCTGTCAAATAAATAAAATCTTTAAAAAAAAATAGATGCAGAAATACATGGTTTTTCTGACAATAGAAAAGCTTATTTATATAGTAATAAGGTAGATCAAGTCAGATCAACACAATCCATTTCAACAAATACATTCTCTTATTGTGTTTTATAATTTAATATTACATTTTAAGAACTTTGTATTCTATATTGAATGAATGTGCCAGAACCATCTTTTCTTGGAAAAGAGCTCAGGAAGAACTCGTGATTGTCTAAGAAAGTTAATTTTTTTTTTCCCTGTAGACAAGAGACACCCTATATCAGTTAAAACGTCAGCAAGTGATTTTCCAACCTAAATGATGAGTTTATTCTTTGGATTCTTTAAGTCCTTGAAATGTAACTGTCTCTTGCCCATTCATTCTTTCCTCTGAAGGCTTTATGAAGTTATTGGTTGGTATACTGCCATTCAGAACTTAGGTCACGTGGAAAAGAATTTCTGACTTGAAAAGAAAAGCAAGGGCATTTCAGCACAATCTCTCTAAGGAAGTCCACTTAATCCCTACTTCTCCATTTTGGTCTTTTATGATAGTCCTTCCTATTGCCAGAGGAGGGGCCTTTCCTTTTCTCCAGTGATAACAACCTTTTCTTTAAAACTTGGGAATCTATTCTGTTCTACATTTTTTGAAAATTTAGACTTACCCACATCATTTTTTCCCTTCTTTAAAATGTACTCATTCATTTGAAATACATTTACTAAGAGTCTCTTCTTTGCCATGGACTATAGTAGGCATTGGAGAAATGATGATCTAGATAAGGTTCATATTTTGCTACATTCTCATGGGAGAAATAAAAAGTAAACAAGGAAATAAAATATATGTGTGTTCGTATGCATATATATGTACATATATATTATTTAATAAATATAACAGTTTCAAGTAGTAATAAAGAATATGAATAAAGGTAAAGGATAGTCAAATGAACTAACTGGGGAGTATGGGTGGGCTATTTTAGATAGGTAGATTACCTTTTAAAATTTTTTTTCAGAGAGAGAGCACAAGTGGTGGGGAGGGAAAGGACAGAGGAAGAGGGAAAGAGAGAATCTGAAGCAGACTCCATGCTGTACGTGGAGCCTGATATGAGGCTCAGTCTTACAACCCTGTGATTATGACCTGAGCCAAAATTAAGAGTCAGATGCTTAACCGACTTAGCCACCCAGGGACCCCTAGGTAGGAAGATTTTCAAAAACCTCTCTAAAGAGGTAATGTTTGAGCCAAGACTTGGGGGAATGAGTTAGACCAGTCTATGGGAGAACAGTATTCCACCTTTCCAGATGGAGTAGTAAATGTAAAGGGCCTAGGTTAGGTGTTAATTTAGGAGGAATAGAAAAGCATAATTAAAGAAAAGTGAATGATAGAGTAATAAGAAATAAATATAGTTAGCAACTCTGGAAAAGGAGTCCAAATTTTATTTTATTTTATTTATTTTATTTTATTTTATTTATTTTATTTTATTTTTTTATATTTTTTTAAAGATTTTATTTATTTGACAGAGAGAAACACAGCCAGAGGGGCAACACAAGCAGGGGGAGTGAGAGAAGGAGAAGCAGGCTTCCTGCAGAGCAGGGAGCCCAATGTGGGACTCGATCCTGGGTCTCCGGGATCATGACCTGAGCCGAAGGCAGTCGCCCAACCAACTGAGCCACCCAGGCGCCGCCCAAATTTTATTTTGTTTTTGAGGTGGTGCCCTCTGACTCTTGGCCAAAGAAAATGCACATCCTCTGAAGGAAGAGGGCTTTAGAATTCTCAAAAATTAAAATCAACAAAAGAGGAGGTCACAAAGATCATCAAACCCACAAGGAGGGCACCTGGGTGGCTCAGTGGGTTAAAGCCTCTGCCTTCGGCTCAGGTCACGATCTCAGGGTCCTGGGATCAAGGCCTGCATCGGGCTCTCTGCTCAGCAAGGAGCCTGCTTCCTCCTCTCTCTCTCTGCCTACTTGTGATCTCTGTCAAATAAAAAAATTCTTAAAAAAAAAAAAAAGAAACCCACAAGGAAACAGGTCATAGGTGAATGAGATAATGTAAAGAAACAACAGATTACATCGCAAGTGATTTCATATATTGGTCTTATTAGGTATAAATGTAAAGTGTTGGTGAAATGTTTAAAGAAATAAGCAAAATCACAAAAATAACAAGCAATAAGATTTTCATAAAAGAACATTTCTAAAGGTTTTGGTTAGATCTTTTTAAAAAAATAATCATTAATAGATTGATGAATTTTCATGAAAATTGTTTTCTTTATAAAAAGACAAAGTAAAAGACATTGGGGGAAGATATTTTCAATTCATAATGACAACAGTAAAATAAAAAGGTTTTATAGATTGAGAAAAAAGTAATTAATTTTTTTAAAAAAATGGGTAGATGACTTCATAGGCACCCAGGAAAAGGAAATAAATAAGTCAAGGAAGTGAGTGACTTATGCTCTGAAAACTATAAAACACTGATGAAAGAAATTCAAGATTCAATTTGAAAGAAACTCAGATTCAAATGGAAGGATATTCCCTGCTCATGGACTGGAAAAATTAATAATTGTTAAAATGTCTATACTACCCAAAGCAAACCGCAGATTCAGTGCAGTACTTAACACTATACCAATGGCATTTTTCACAAAACTAAGACAAATAATCCTAAAATTTATATGGAACCATGAAAGACACTAAATAGCCAACACAATCTTGAGAAGGAACAAAGCTGGAGGTATAACAGTTTCAGATTTCAAGATATACTACAAAGTTGTAGTAAACAAAACAGTATGTACTGGCACAAAATAGACACATAGATCAATGGAACAGAGATCCGTGTAATAAACCCACACATACATCATTAATTACAGCAAAGGCAGCAAGAATATTCAGTTGGGGAAAAGAGAGTCTTTTGAATATGGTTCTGGAAATGATTTTCTGGAAAAACTGGATAGCTGCATGCAAAAGAATGAAAACCACACCACTTCTTACACCATACACAAAAATAAACTCCAGATGGATTAAGACCTAAATGCAAGACCTGAAATCATAAAACTAAAAGAATACATAATCAATAATCTCTTGGACATCACTCTTACTAACATATTTATGAATATATCTCCTCAGGCAAGGGACATAAAAGCAAAAGTAAACTATTGGGACTACATCAAAATTAAAAGCTTTTTTACACCAAAGGAAACCCGTGAGTAACATGAAAAGATAACCTACTGATGGGAGATAGTATTTACAAGTGATATATCTGATAAGGAGTTAATATCACTGTGTTTTTTTAAAAAAAGGAAATACAAATAACCGATAGACATGAAAAAGTTCTCAACCTCATTAGCAATCAGGAAATGCAAATTAAAGCCACAGTGAGATACTTATTTCACATACCCTGGAGGGGCAAAAACTAAGTAGTAGTACCAAGTTTTTACAACTTCTGGTGGCAGAAGTGTGATATACTCATTTTCATAATAGCCAAAGAGTGAAAATGACCCAACCCAAATGTCTGTTGACTGATGAATAAATGAATAAAATTTGGTATAATTTTTTAGTGGATAATTATTTAGCAATGCAGTAGCCAAAATGTGGAAATAACCCAAATATCCACCAACTGATGAAAGGATGAAGAAAATTTGATTTATCCTTAAAATGGAATATTACTCAGCAATAAAAAGGAGTACTGATACATGCTACAACGTGGATGAACCTTGAAAACATGCTAAGTGAAAGAAGCCACATACAAAGATTATATATTACATGATTCCATTTTTATGAAATGTCTACAATAGATGATCTATAGAGATAGAAAGTAGATTAGTGGTTGCCACGTGCATCTGGGGTGAGAGGTGAAGTTGAATGGAGAATGAGAGCAGGGAAATTGGAAATGACTACTAACAGGTACAAGGGGTTTTTTTGAGGTGATAGAAATATAAGATGAGATTGTGGTGATGGTTGCAGAATTCTGTGAATATACTAAAACTCATTTAATTGTATACTTTAAATGAATGTATTATAGGTATGTGAATTATATTTGAACAAATCTGTTGTCTTGTTTTTTTTAAGTGCCCCATACCTTACTGATGGTAGTATCAATTGACATAATCATTAGAAAAAAATATATAGGGCGCCTGGGTGGCTCAGTTGGTTAAGCAACTGCCTTTGGCTCAGGTCATGATCCCGGAGATCCGGGATCGAGGCCTACATCTGGCTCCCTGCTCGGCGGGAAGCCTGCTTCTCCCTCTCTCACTCCCCCTGCTTGTGTTCCCTCTCTAGCTGTGTTTCTCACTGTCAAATAAATAAAATCTTAAAAAATATGTATATATACATATATATAGAGAGAGAAATTTGTAGGCAGACCAATTAAATTACAATCTCTGGGCATGAGACACAAATATTTCATGAAGCTTCTTAGGTTGTTCAAATGTTCAGACATGTTTGGTAACCACTACAATATATTATCTGAATTTATTTTTTTATTTGAAGGTTCAGTCCATTTAACTGCTGTTGCCTGGATTTATTTTTCCCGTTTTATGTTTTTTTGTTTATTCTTTTAATCTTCTGTGCTTCTTTTTTTATTTCTTAATCAGGATGGATACAACTTTTTGTTTTTATTTTGTTAATTTTCCCCCTTGTTTAATTTGGAAGACATATACTATTTATATATCTTTAGTGGTTATGTTTAATTTTTATGAAATATACTATATTTCTTTTAATGCAAATGCAGTTTTGTAGTTTTTATTAATTGCAATGATATTTGAAAATCTACCTATTTAATGAAAATTGACTTATTATTAAATGTATTAATATGAAGACACTCATTCAGTCCCTATACAGTATTTGCATACTGCTTTGCAGAAGTCTTTTTTATTTCCAAGTTTGTATTTAAATTTCAGTTAACATACAGTGCAACATTAGTTTCAGGTATAGAATTTAGTGACTCATCACCCGCATAGAACACACAGGGCTTATCACAACAAATGCCCTCCTTCATACCCATCACCTATTTGACCGATCCCCCTGTTCACCTCCCCTCCAGAAGCCATCAGCTTGTTCTGTAGAGTTAAGAGTTTGTTTCTTCGTTGGCCTCTCATTTTTTTCTGCCTCACTATCTTCATTTGCTTCTTAAATTCCGTATACGAGTGATATTATATGGCATTTGTCTTTTTCTGATTGACTTATTTTGCTCAGCATAATACACTGTAGTTCCGTCCATATCATTGCAAATGGTAAGATTTCATTCTATTTGATGGCTGAATAATATTACATATATACATACATACATGCATACACACCACATCTTTATCCGTTCATTGGTTGATGGACATTTGGGCTGTTTCCATAATTTGGCTATTGTTGATAAGCTGCTGTAAATAGCAGGTGCATGTATCCCTTTGGATCAGTATTTTTATATCTTATGGGTAAATACCTAGTAGTGCAATTACTGGATCATAGGGTAGTTCTATTTTTAACTTTTTGAGGAACTTCCATAAGTTTTCCACAGTGGCTGCACCTATTTGCTTCCCCGCCAACAGTGCACGAGGGTTCTCCTTTTTCCACATCCTCACCAACACCTGCTGTTGGGAAAACTGGGCAGCAACCTGCAAAAGAAAGAAACTAGACTGCTTCCTTACACCATACACAAAAATAAATTCAAAATCGATTAAAGACCTAAATGTGAGACAGGGAACCATCAAAGTCCTAGAGAAGAACATAGGCAATAACCTCTTTGACTTCAGCTGTAGCAACTTTTAAAAAATGTTTTAATTAATTTTTTAACTTATTTTAACTTATTTTTTTGGTGTTCCAAGATTCATTGTTTATGCCCCACACCCCATGCAATATGTGCCCTCAATACTCACCACCAGGCACACCCATTCCCCCACCCCTCCCCTCCAAGACCCTCAGTTTGTTTCTGAGTCCAAAGTCATGTTTCGTCTCCCTCTCCCTTCCCATTACCTTTTCTTCTCCTGCTGTCCTCCATATTACTCCTTATGCTCCACAAGTAAGTGAAACCATATGATACTTGACTTTCTCTGCTTGGCTCATTTCACTCAGCATATTCTCCTCCAATCCAGCCCATGTTGTGTAGCAACTTCTTAGTAGATATGTCTCCTGAGGCAAGGGGAACAAAAGCAAGAATAAGCTCTTGGGAATATATCAGAATAAAAACCTCTGCACAGTGAAGGAAACAATCAACAAAACTAAAAGTCAACCTACAAATGGGAAAAGATACTTGCAAATGACCTATCTGTTAAGGGGTTAATATCCAAAATATATAAAGAACTTACCAAAATCAACATTCAAAAAACAAATAATCCAGTTAAAAAATGGGCAAGAAGACATGAATAGACATTTTTCCAAAGGAGACATACAGATGGCTAACACACATGAAAAGATGCTCAACATCACTCATCATCAAGGAAATACAAATCAAAACTATAATGAGATGTTGCCTCACAGCAGTCAGAGTGGCTAAAAATTACAACACAGGAAAACAGAAGTTTGAGTTATATGCCCCAGTCTCACACCTGGGATTTCAAGGCAACCAGTTGAAAAATAGAAAGGATTGTGTCTGCCTTGAAATAAATTGGAAGCTGTTGTGACAGTGAGTTAAGGTTCTATAGAGAGATGAGATATTGACATCGCTTATGTCATAATAGCATCATTCCCACAGAATTCTTATCAGGAGCATACCATCAGTGTATAGTCTTTCTCTGTACTTTTACAAACACTATATACCTGTGATTCCTGGTGAGTTTAAATATTTCAGGAGTATTTGTGCCTGTTTTGGTCCTTTAATCATTATCATTATTGTTTGTGTCACTTAACAAGTACATACTTAACAAAGGCTAAAGTTAATGTCTCACTTATCCCAGAACAATATAAAGGATATATGAAGGGTCTTAGAATGCTTTAACTTGGATTAATCTTTCCCCTCTATTATGTTGTCTAGTATTTCAATTCTGTTTTCTTTTTAACCCCCAAAATGGGCGTTATTTTTGTTTTATAATGATAGTGTTTGCTTATAGATTTATTCACCTGATTATCCTTTTTATTTGTACACTATTCTTCCTCTATTATACCTTCCCACTGAGATGATGTTATTTGTCATGAAATATATTCGGCAAGTCCTGTTGTTAGTAAATGCTCTGTTTTTATTTTTGTTGTTGTTGCAAAGTAACCTTTGTTTCACTTTCATTCCTGCTTGATGATTTAATTGAGTATAGAATTCTGTACTGACAATTATTTTTTTCTCAGCACTCTGAAGATATTATTCCACTGTCTTCTGGCTTCTGTTGTGCTCTTGAGAAGTCTACCTTCTGTCTCATTATTGTTCCTTTTGTAAGTAATCTTTATTTTCTCTCTGGCTGCTTTTACGATTTTTTCCTTGAGATTTTAATATAATTGGGACACTTGGGTGGCTCATTCGTTAGGCATCTGCCTTTGGCTCAGGTCATGATCCCCGAGTCCCAGGGTCAAGCCCTGCATCCGGCTTCCTGCTTGGCTGGAAGCCTGCTTCTCCCTCTCTCACTCCTCCTGCTTGTGTTCCTTCCCTAGATATGTTTCTATCAAATAAATAAAATCTTAAAAAAAAAGATTTTAATATAATTGATTATATTGTTTTATTTCTGGAACTTTGATATTTTCTTCCTCCCCTAGGTCTTACCTTTTTTTTTTTTTTTTTTTTGCTTCTATTTAATTCCTTTCTCATGGTTTTGACTTTCTTTTTTACATTTTCATATATTTCAGTCACATATCATATATATCTTTCAGCATTCAGTAATTGTGGAGAACAGGTCTAATTCTGCAGCTTCTTACATTCATATGGACTCCTGTGTAAATAATTTTTTCCTTACTTTTCATTGAGAGTCCAGGCCAAGACTAAAGTGTTTCTTGTCATTTCCTTTGAGGTCCCATGGATTTTTTCCCCTTGAAATATAAGCCTTGGATAGTTCTGTTTTTATGAAGAGGTTCAGTGCTAATCCCTGACATTTTGTGGGCCCATGGCTTTGTCTCTTGGATTTTATCAAACTATTAAGATAAATACAAAGTGCCAGCTGAAGTCAGCAAATGTTGTGAGGGTAGCTTTGACTTCAGGGCATGTTTACCTCTAATTTCTCACTTCATTGTGCCTCTTTTGGATCATCTTTACTTTTTTTTTTTTAAAGCATGGCATACTTTTAAAAAAGATATATGTCACAGCTTAGCCAGCATTTCAAGGTGTTTTCAGGAAGTCTGATGCACCATTTACATATTTACAATTGTGAATCCTTCTGTCTTTAAACATGCTATGTCTATTTTATATGTCCTTTGTAAATTTCACTGTTTTTTCATAAAAGATCTTTTGCATTTCTTATTAAGCAATTTTCTCAGTACTTTATAAATACTGATATTGTGCATAGGAATACTTCATTGTATATTTTCTAAGTGGTTAATATAGGTATATATACACATATGCACAGTACAAACACATACAAATAATAAAATGTTGATTTCTGTAAATTGGTAATAACTTTACAGAACTATCGAATAATTTTCAAGTGAGTAATACTGGATTTCTAGGTAGATAATTTTTACTTTTATATATGTCTTATTTCTTTCTTTTCTATTTGTACCAGTTTTTGAAAACTATCATCAGTAGGAGCTGAGTGTTTGAGTATTTCACAATTTGAAAACAGTTCTTATCTTTTTTCAGACTTTCTTGGGAGTACTAATGTTTACTAAATATGTTTCTGTAGGTTTCTGGTAAATACTCTAAATTAGTTAGGTTAAAGAAAAGCCATTCATATTATAGAGAGCATTTAATACAGGATCTCAAGTAGATTTTTTCTTTTTAAGATTTTATTTATTTGAGGGCACCTGGGTGGCTCAGTGGGTTAAAGCCTCTGCCTTCGGCTCAGGTCATGATCTCAGGGTCCTGGGATCGAAGCCTGCGTCAGGCTCTCTGCTCAGCAGGGAGCCTGCTTCCTCCTCTCTCTCTGCCTGCCTCTCTGCCTACCTGTGATCTCTCTCTCTGTCAATAAATAAATAAAATCTTTAAAAAAAAAAGATTTTATTTATTTGAGGGCGCCTGGGTGGCTCAGTGGGTTAAAGCCTCTGCCTTCGGCTCAGGTCATGATCTTAGGGTCCTGGGATCTAGGCCCACGTCGGGCTCTCTGCTCAGCAGGGAGCCTGTTTCCTCTGCTCTCTGTCTGCCTGCCTCTCTGCCTACTTGTGATCTCTCTGTGTCAAATATATAAATAAAATCTTTTTTATTTATATGAGAGAGAGTGAGCACAAGCAGGTGGGGGACAGAAGGAGAGGGAGAAGCTGACCCCTCCCAGCAGAGAACCTGATGCAGGGCTCAATCCCAGTACCTCAAGATCATGACCCTGAGCTGTATGTGGATACTTAACCAACTGAGTCACCCAGATGCCCCTGAAGTAGATTTTCTGATATTGAATTACTCCTGCTTTTGTGGGATAAACCTTATTTAATCATGATATCTTAGTCCTTAAATACATAGCCAGATTCTACATTACTAATGTTGATTTTAAAATTTTACTAATGTTGGTTCATGAGTTGACTTAGTTTTCCTGAGCTCTCATTGTCTTCAGTTTGTTATTTCAGTTAACTATGTAAAATGACTTGGGCGGCTTTCCAAATTTTTGTTATGTTCAACAATTATGTGTGATTGAAATTGTGTATTCTTTAATGGTTTGGATAATCTTGCCAGTAATACCATCAATCATTAGTATCAGTGACCTTTTAGGAGCATAGGCATTGAGTTCAAATTTAAAATTCTAATGTGGTTATTGACATAGTCTCAGATTTTCTTCATAGATCCTTTTTTATTAATTTCATCTAGTTTTTCTAATTTACTGTTGAGTTATGTATAGATATTTCTCATAAGGACTTTTCTTGATTTTAGGGATTTATGTTATTCTTTTTCCTTTTCACTGTTTTGGATTTGTGCCCAATCTGATTTTTTCCCCCAACATGTCATTTACTTGACTTGGGAGGAACGAATGGACTTGTAGCCATTTCTATTCTTTCTAAATTCTGATTTACTCACTTCCTCATTTTTAGCTACCCAATTCTCTTTTTTTGTTTTGTTACATTCTCTTCTTCAGTTGAAATCTTAGTTCTTTCTTTTTTTTTTTTTTAATATTTTATTTATTTGACAGAGAAAAACACAGCCAGAGAGGGAACACAAGCAGGGGGAGTGAGAGAGAGAGAAGCAGGAAGCCTGATGTGGAGCTCAATCCCGGGTCTCCAGGATCATGACCTGAGCCAAAGGCAGTTGCTTAACCACTGAGCCACCCAGGCGCCCCAGTTCTTTTGTTTTTAATTATTTCTTGTTTTCTAATAAATGCATTTAAGGCTCTAAGTTTTCTGTGCATACATAAGCAGAATATCAGGATTTCACACCAAGTTCCTCTTTTGGTATTTAGTTCTAAATTTTAAGCTCAATTTTTATTTCCTTTTATTACAAACATTATATAGAAATATCTTAATTACTTAATTCTAGGCTTTCTTTGTTTTTATAATTTCTAATTTTGTTACAATGTAATAACATGCTATTTGGTTTTTTTTTAAGATTCTATTTATTTATTTGACAGAGAGAAACACATCTAGAGAGGGAACACAAGCAGGGGGAGTGAGAAAGGGAGAAGCAGGCTTCCTCCAAGCAGGGAGCCAGATGCACGGCTCGATCATGACCTGAGTCGAAGGCAGATGCCTAATGATGGAGCCACCCAGGTGCCCCAGCATGCTATTAGTTTTATCTACCTATCTTATTAATTATATTCCAGTCTTCTCAATCCATATTTCTTCTCAGTCTGTTTCTATTTTCTATCTTAAAAAGGAAAAGAAAAAATTGTTTCCTTTTATTCACAGAACACTCTGACACCAGATGTGTGGATTTTCCCATACCAGGAAGTTCTCCAGTTCTTGGTAGATACCAACAGAAGGTCCTGTAATTCAATTTAATTCTGACACTAACTTTCCAGAGTTAGCACAGACCCTACTTGTTAATGGCTCAGTCTCACAGGACTGCCTCTTACCTCAGAGGCTAGTTGTAAGTCCCAAGTTTTCACCTCTATCTATGACTGGCTATAAATCAGAGGTTCCCACAATACCCTCCTCAGGTTGCTAGAATGGCTAAGAGAACTTAAGAGAAACATTTATCAGTCTATTACAAAATACACAACTCAGGAACAGCCAAATGGAAGAGATGCACAGGGTAAGTGTTTTTGTTCTGGTCTCAGCTTATCAGTAACCACTAACATTATGGCTGGACCAGCTATTGTGGCTCTTACTATAATTGCAAGACGCCCCTTAGCAATAACCATCAGGAACTTTGAAAAATTAAAGATTCATGACTTAGATAACCTGGAAATTACACAGCATACCTTTGGCCACCTAGTGATGTCATGGATAGAGGGAGTGCACAGGCCTAGGGTTCTGCTTCCTTTGTAGTTGAGAGTGAGGGCCGAGGGTTTCTGGGCTCTTTATTGTTGAATTTAAAATAAAAGCAGGAACTTACACGGTGACAAAGAGAAAACAACGAGTGGTCCAAATGGTTAGTTATCAACATCAACTAAGATCTAGACAAAGGAGTCTCCATTGGGGTAGGCAGCATGGCTCTTTATCTGCTATAGCTTGTAATATGTTTGAGATAGTCATCTTTGAAATTGATGCCTCTTTGAAGTGGATGCCTCAGCAATCAAAGCTTAAGTCAGGCATTCACATTACAAACAAAAACAGAAACCTGTCAGGACTTACACTCTAGCAAGGTATGGAGAAGGGGTATAGAGCTTCCGTGCTGTTTCCTGGTACACCATCCTCTCTGCACTTTCATGTGTTCACTAACCCAGAAGCTCTGTGAAGCCCAGTTAAGGTTTTTCACAAAGACTTCATTTTGTAGGCATGATTGATGAAATCATGGGCATTAGTAACTTATCCAGTATACATCGTCTCTACCCTCCGGAGGTGGGAAGATGAGGCTGAAATTTCCAACCCACTGATCACAAGGTTGGTTCCCCTGGCAACCAGCCCACTATCCTTAGGGGCTTTCCAAAAGTCACTTCCTTGGCATAAACTCAGCTGTGGTTTAAAGGGACTTGTTATGAATAACAGAAGACATTCCGTTTACCTTTATCACCAGGGAATTCCAAGAGTGTTAAGAACTTTGTGCCAGAAATAGGTACAAAGACCAAATGTGTTATTTCTTAATAATTTTACAACATCATGGTTCTCTACTATGATTTTGGATTTATTCATTTTTTATGTCTATCAAATTTTGTTTACTTCAGAGCTAGGTTGTCACTTGCATAATCATGACTTCTAATTTCTCTTGCCTGACTCTAAGGTGATTGCCCTGAGCTAATTTCACTAAGGCAAGGGAAGTAATCAGAGGAGAACTTCTACAAGTTTCTGCTGCCCCGTTGATCTGTCTCCCTACTCTATACTCATTGGGCTTCTTTTCACATAAAGGTTAGCTTTATGTGCCTTTAAGGCCAGTACCTCCACTTTTGTACTAAATGCCACTCACTTCTCATCTCTTGAGGGATGTTGTTGGAGCAATATTCTTAGTTAGACTTCTGCAATTATCAGCTTGTCAGTATCTATTCTAATCATTTTCATCTGCACATAAACATGTAATTTCTCCCATCTGCCATCTTAAATGGATAAACAAACAGAAACAAATCTTTTAATACCCATATTTTCCTCTTGATATGGCCCTATTTCCCTTTTACTTTTTACAACAAAACTCAAAAGAATTTTCCATGCTCCATATCTCTAGACCATCTTTTAAAGTGCTTCACTCAGAACTTATCCCCATTATTCCACCAAAACTATCTTGTGAAGGTTAATAGTAACCTCCATATTGTTAAAGCCTTTGTTAAATTAGAAGTCACAATTTACCTTCTCTTTCAACATTTGACAAAACTGATTATTCCTATTTAAAACACTTTCTTCACTTGGCTTCTGGGATTCCACACTCTCCTAATATTTTTCTTTCTGGCTACTCCTCTTTAGTCTCCTTTGCTGATTACTTCTCATCTACCTGACCTCTAAATGTTCAAGTATCCCAGTCTCAATCCTCAAACTTCTTTTTTCTCTTCTTCCCTTCCTTTCCCTTCCCATTATCTTCTGTATCCAAAGACTCTCCCTGGGTCATCAAATCCCATACCTTTAAATGTCATCTACTTATTGATAATTGAAAATTTATATATCTAATCTAAATATCTTCCCAGAACCCCGTACTTGTATATATACCTTCCTACTCAACATCTTCTTTACAATATACAATTGTTCAAAATCAAACTCTTGATATTGTCTCTCAAACCTCCTACTATAAAGAGAAGTTCTCAGTAAATGTCATTTCTACTGTTCTGGATACCCAGGCAAAACACTTAGAATTTTCTTTGACTTTTCTCTAGTACATACCCAGTTGATCATCAAATCCTCTTCATCACATCTTCAAAATATATCCTGAATCCAATGACATCTCATTTTCTTCACCCCTTCCTCCAGAATTATCTGGTCTAAGCCATTTGGATTATTACTCTAACCTCCAAGCTTCTATCCGTCCAGCTTCTGTGCTTTCCCATTGACTCTCTGTTGTTTTTAAAGATTTTTACAATTTATTTATTTTAGAGATAGAGCACAAGAGAGGGTGTGGGTGGGGCAGGGGCAGAGGGAGATAATCCCCAAGCATATGACCTACCAAAAGCAGAGCCCCAATTGGTGCTTGGTTTATTATTACTCTGGTATATTGTCAGGCCAGGGCCTTATCTCAGATTTTTTTTTTTAGACCATTAAGTTTTATATGCAGGCAATTGAGGACAGCAAATGTCCCAAGGGTAGCTGGAGCTTCAGAGTATGTTTACCTTTCGAGTTTCTGGTTCTTCCTTGTGGACTCTGTAGGTCTTCTTTCTTTTAAGCTTGGCATTCTTTTGGAAGGTTGTTTCTTATGTTTTATTCAATATTGGTGTTCTTCAGGAAATCTGATGCACCATTTTCTGTCATAGTTCTAATATACAACAATTCCATTACATCCTCAAATTTCCTCATGCTGGAGGTACCTACGTGGCTCAGCCAGTAAGTGTCCAACTCTTAGGGAAACCAAAAACCTAAGCTGAAAGCTCAGGTCATGATCTCAGGGTCATGAGATCAAGGCCTGTGTGGGTGTCTGCGCTTAGTGTGGAGTCTAGTTGAGCTTCTCTGCCTCTCCCGTTCCCTATGCCCCTCCCCCTGCTCATACTGTCTAAAATAAATAATGAATGAATGAATAAATAAATAAAATCTTTAAAATTTTTCCTCGTTCTTATTACAACTGGTGACGTATTTTTAAATCCCTCCAATTATGCCTTTTCCAGAATTTTATATAAATTGAATAAAAATATATAGCCTTTCTGGTCTGACTTTGTTCACTTAGTAAAATATATTTGCGATTTATCTATATTATTCCATATATTCATACTTTCTATTTATTCCTGAGTATTCCACTGTAGGGAAATGCCAGAGTTTGTTGATTCATTCACTTTTGAGGGACATCTGGGTTTCCATTTTTTTTAATTTGCATATAATTGACACAAATGTTGCATTAGTTTCAGTATACAACATAGTAATATGACAACTTTATACATGATGCTCTGTTCACCACAAGTGGAACTGTCATTTGTGCTGCTGCGTCAGTGTTACAGTAAAATTAAATATATTCCTTATGTTGTGCTTTTTAGTCACATGACTTATTCATTACATTAACAAGAAGCCTGTATCTTCCACTTACCTTCACCCACTTTGCCCAACCCTCCACTTCCCTCACCTCTAGCAACCATCTGTTTGTTCTCTGTATATGTAGGTCTGATTCTGCTTTTGGTTTATTACTATTTTTTTAGATTCCAC
Source organism: Spilogale gracilis (assembly GCA_004023965.1). Lineage (NCBI taxonomy): Eukaryota > Metazoa > Chordata > Mammalia > Carnivora > Mephitidae > Spilogale > Spilogale gracilis. Next base: position 41,692 of record PITA01009836.1, read on the forward strand.
TCATTGAAATCATTTTTTTTAAAGATTTTATTTATTTGACAGAGAGAAACACAGCCAGAGAGGGAACACAAGCAAGAGGAGTGAGAGAGGGAGAAGCAGGCTTCCCGCCGGGCAGGGAGCCTGATGTGGGACTCGATCCCGGGTCTCCAGGATCATGACCTGAGCCAAAGGCAGTTGCTTAACCAACTGAGCCACCCAGGTGCCCCTGAAATCATATTTTTTTTAAAGATTTTATTTATTTATTTGACAGAGAGAAACACAGCGAGCGAGGGAACACAAGCAGGAGGAGTGAGAGAGGGAGAAGCAGGCTTCCCGCCAAGCAGGGAGCCCGATGTGGGACTCGATCCCGGGTCTCCGGGATCATGACCTGAGCCGAAGGCAGTCGCCCAACCAACTGAGCCACTCAGGCGCCCCTGAAATCATATTTTTTTAAAAAAATTTTACTTATTTGAGAGAGAGAGAGAGAGCACAAGAAGGGGAAGGTCGGAGGGAGAAGCAGACTCACTGCTGAGCAGGGAGCCTGACATGGGACTTGATCCTGGGACTTGATCCAGGATCATGACCTGAGCTGAAAAGGCAGTCACTTAACCAACTGAGCCACCCAGGCACCCCCTGAAATCATATGTTATTTGTCTTTTTCACTCTGATGTATTTTACTTAGCATAATAATCCCTAGGTCCAGTGAGGTTGTTGCAAATCCCACAATCTCATCCCTTTGGCTGCATGATACTCCATTACAGATGTATATGACATCTTTCTTATCCATCTATTGATGGGCACTAGGTTGCTTTCATATCTTGGGTATTGTAAATAGTGCTGAAATAAGCATGAGGTGCATATATCTTTTCAAACAACTGTTTTCATTTCCTTTAGAGTTATAGGATCATACGGTATTTCTGTTTTAAATATTTTTAAAATTTTTGTTTTAATCAACTTGTGCTCATCACAATAAGCACACTTCTTAATCCCATCACCTGTTTCACCCAGTAACCCCACCAGCTTCCCTTCTGGTAATCATCAGTTTTCTATAGTTAAGAGTCTATTTCTTGGTTTGTCTCTTTCTCCCCCTTTTTTTTTCCCTTTGCTCATTTGTTTTGTTTCCTAAAGTCCATGTAAGTGAAATCATACAGTATTTGTCTTTCCCCTGACTTACTTCACTTAGCATTATACTCTCTAGCTCCATCCGTGTCATTGCAAAAGGCAAGATTTCATTCTTTTTTATGGCTGAATAATATTTCTCTGTGTGTGTGTGCGCGCCATCTCTTCTTTATTCATTCACTTATCGATGGACATATAGGCTGCTTCCATATCCTGACTATTCTAAACAATGCTGCTATAAACATTGGGGTGCATGTATCCCTTTGAGTTAGTGTTTTTGTATTCTTTGGGTAAACAGCCAGTAGTGTGATTGCTGGATCATAAGATAGTTCTATTTTTAATTTTTTGAGGAACCTTCACACTGTTTTCCACAGTGGCTGCACCAGTTTGCATTCCTACCAACAGTGCATGAGAGTTCCTTTTTCTTCTCATCTTCACCAACACCTGAGTTTCTTGTGTTTTTGATTTTAGCCATTCTGACAAGTGTGAGGTGATACTGTAGTTTTTGTTTGTATTTCCCTGATGATGAGTGATGATGAGCACCTCTTCCTGTGTCTTTTGGCCATCTATATGTCTTTTAGATAAATGTTTGTTCATGTCTGCCCATTTTTTACTTAGATTATTTGTTTTTGACTGTTGAGGTGTATAGTTCTTTATATATTTTGGATACTAACCTTTTATTGGATATGTCATTTGCAAATACCTTTTCCCATTCCAAAGATTGACTTTTAGTTTTGTTGATTGATTCCTTTGCTGTGCAGAAGCTTTGTATTTTGATGAGGTCCCATAGTTTATTTTGCTGTTGTTTCTCTTGCCACAGAGGACCCATCTAGAAAAACATTGCTATGGCTGATGTCAGAGAAATTACTGCCTGTGCTCTTTTCTAGGATTTTTATGGCTTGAGGTCTCACATTTAGATCTTTAACACATTTGAATTTATTTTTGTGTATGGTGTCCAGTTTCATTCTTTTGCATGTTGCTGTCCAGTTTTCCCAACACTATTTGTTGAAGAGACTTTTTTCTATTATCCTTTCCTGCTCTGTCAGATTAATTTCATATAAACCCATATAAATATGGATTTATTTATGGATTTTCTGTTCTCTTTTATTGATCTATATGTCTGCTTTGATTACTACATCTTGTTTTGATGACTATAGCTTGTAATATAACTTGAAGTCTGGAATTGTGATGCCTTCAGCTTTGCTTTTATTTTTCAGAGTTGCTTTGGCTGTTCAGGGTCTTTTGTGGTTCCATACAAATTTTAGGATTATCTGCTCTAGTTCTGTAATAAATGCTGTTGGTATTTTGACAGGAATTACATTAAAAGTATATATTGCTTTGGGTAGTACATTTTAACTGTATTTGTTCTTCCAATCCATGAGCACAGAATATTTTTCCATTTCTTCGTATCATCTTCAATTTCTTTCATCAGTATTTTATACTTTTCAGAGTACAGGCATTTAACCTCTTTGCTTATATTCCTAGATATCTTATTTTTGGTACAGTTGTAAATGGGATTGTTTCCTTAATTTCTCTTTCTGCTGTTTCATTATTGGTGTATGAAATGCAACAGATTTCTGTAGATTGATTTTGTATACTGCATTGGTTTTTCAGTTCTGTCAGTTTTTTGGTGAAGTCTTTTAGGTTTTCTCTATATAGTATCAAATAATGCAAATAATGAAAGTTTTATTTTTTCCATACTGATTTGGATGCCATTTGTTTTTTTTTGTTGTTGTCTGATTACTGTGGCTAGGACTTCTGATACTATATTGAATAGGAGTGGTGAAAGTGGACATCCTTGTCTTGTTCCGGACATTTGGGGAAAGGTTCTTAGTTTTTCCACCTTGAGGAGGATGTTAGCTGTAGGTTTTTCATCTATGGGCTTTATTTAAAGTTCATATATGTTCCCTATAAACCTACTTTGTGGAGGATTTTGATCATGAATGGATGTTGTACTTGTCAAATGTTTTTCTGCATCTACTGAAATGATCATATGGTTCTTATTCTTTCTCGTCTTGGTGTGATGTATCATGTTGATTGATTTGCAAAACTGAACCACCATGGCAACCCAGAAATAAATCCCACATGGTCGTGGTGGTATTTTTAATATCTTGTTGGATTCAGTTTGGTGGTATTTTCTTGAGCGTTTTTGCATCTATGTTCATCAGATATGTTAACTTGTATTTCTCTTTTTTTGTGGTGTCTTTATCTGGTTTTAATATAAGGCTTCATAGAATGAATTTGGAAGCTTTCTTTCCTCTTCTGATTTTAGAATAGTTTGTGAAAAATAGGTATTAACTCTTCTTTTAGTGTTTGGTAGAAATCACTTGTGAAGCCGTTTGGTCTAGGACTTTTGTTTGTTGGGGATTTTTTGGTTACTTATTCAGTTTCATTGCCGGTAATCAGTCTGTTCTAATTATTTTCTATTGTTTCCTGTTTCAGTTTTGATAGCTTATATGTTTGGTAGGTTGTATGTTGATTTGTATGTTTGTAGGATTTGTCCATTTCCTCTAGGTTGTCAAATTTGTTAGCATATAGTTTTTCATAATATTCTCTGATAATTGTAAATGCTATTTATTGTTAGTTCTCTCTCATTTGTGATTGTCTTTTTTTTTTAAGATTTTATTTATTTATTTGACAGAAACACAGCTAGAGAAGGAACACAAGTAGGGGGAGTGAGAGAGGGAGAAGCAGGCTTCCCAGCAAGCAGGGAGCCCTGCATGGGGCTCAGTCCCGGAACTTGGGGATCATGACCTGAGCCGAAGGCAGGCGCTTAACGACTGAGCCACCCAGGCAGGTGCCTCTGTGATTGTATTTCTTTGTGTCCTTTCTCTCCCTCTTTCTCTCTCTCTCTTTTTTTTTTTTAACAATTCTGGCCAATTTTTTTGCTCTTTCCCAAAAACCAGCTTTATTGATCTGTTTTTTTTGTGTGTGTGGGGTGTATATATATGAATATTTATATATACATTTTATTGATTTGTTTTATATATATAATATCTAGATACATGTCTCCTATGTATCTTTTATATATATTACAATTGCTATATATTAAATATATAATTAATTAAATGTATAATTTGTTATTAAATTTATATATTATTAGTATTAAATTTATATATTTAAAATTTTTTTTAGTTTCTATATCATTTATTTCTGCTCTGACCTTTATTATTTCCTTCCTTCTGCTGGTTCCAGGATTTGTTTGTCCTTTTTCTAGCTCCTTTAGGTATAAGTTTAGCTTGTTTTGATAATTTTCTTCATTCTTTTTCTCTTTATTTATTTGACAGAGGGAGAGAGCACAAGCAGGGAGCCCAATGCAGAGCTCAATCCCAGAACCCTGGGATCATGACCTGAGCTGAAGGCAGATGCTTAGCTGAGCCACCCAGGCACCCCAGTTTACTTCATTCTTTTTTTTTTTTTAAAGATTTTTATTTATTTTTTAAGATTTTATTTATTTATGGGCACCTGGGTGGCTCAGTGGGTTAAAGCCTCTGCCTTCGGCTCAGATCATGATCTCAGGGTCCTGGGATTGAGGCCAGGCCCATGTTGGGCTTTCTGATCAGTGGGGAGCCTGCTTCCTCCTCTCTCTCTGCCTGCCTCTCTGCCTACTTGTGATCTCTCTGTCAAATAAATAAAAAATCTTAAAAAAAAAAAGATTTTATTTATTTATTTGACAGAGAGAGAGAGCACAAGTAGGCAGAGAGGCTGGCAGAGAGAGTGGAGAAAACAGGTTCCCTGCTGAGCAGAGAGCCCGACGCGGGCCTGGCCTCAGTCCCAGGACCCTGAGATCATGACCTGAACTGAAGGCAGAAGCTAACCCACTGAGCCACTCAGGCGCCCTACTTCATTCTTGATGTAGGCCTGTATTGCTATAAACTTCCCTTTTAGAATTGGTTTCACTGCATCCCAAAAGTTTTGAACCTTTGTTTTCGTTTTCATTTGTTTTGATGTACCTTACTATTTCTTTTTTTATTTCCTGGTTGCCCAGTTCATAGTTTAGTAGCATGTTATTTAACCTGCATGTATTTGTGGTCTTTCCAGACTTTTTCTCGTGGTTGACTACTACTACTTTCTCTTTTCTTCTGCTGGTGCTAAAGATTTTTTTTTAGATTTTTAAGATTTTGTTTATTTATTTAGAGTATGAACCAGGGGAGCAGCAGAGGGGAAGGGAAAGGTGGGTGGAAAGAGTATCAAGCATACCCTGTACTGAGTGCAGAGCCTGACTCAGGGCTTATTCTCACAACTCTGAGATCATGACCTGAGCTGAAACCAAGAGTCCGATGTTCAACCAGCTGAGCCACCAAGGTGCCCCATTTGTGGTTGACATCTAGTTTCATACTGTTGTAGTGAGCGAGCAAAGATGTATGGTATGACTTCGATAGTTTTAAATATGTTGAGAGTTGTTTTGTAGCCTAATAATGAGATCTGTTCTGGAGAATGTTCCATGTGTATTCTGCTGTTTTAGGACGGAGTGTTCTAAATAATATCTGTTAAATCCATCTGGTCCATCGTATCATTCAAAGCCATCATTTCCTTGTTGATTTTCTGTTCAGATGATCCATCATTGATGTAAGTGGCATGTTAAAGTACCTTACTATTAGTGTATTATTACTGATTCATTCCTTTATGTTTATTATTACTTGTTTAATGTATTTGGGTGATTCTGTATTTGGAACATGAATATTTAAAATTGTTATGTCTTCTTATTGTCCCCATGTTATTATATAGTACCCTTCTTCGTCTCTTGTTACAGTCTTTGTTTTAAAGTCTATTTTGTCTGATAGAAGTATTGCTACTCCAGCTTTCTTTTGGCATCCTATATGTATGATAAATGTTTCTCCATCCCCTCACTTTCAAACTACAGGTGTGTTTACATCTAAAAACGTTCTCTTGTAGGCAGCATATAGATGGGTCTTGGGTTTGGTTTTTTTTTATCTATTCTGTCACCCTCTGTCTTGGAATGTTTAGTCCATTACATTCAAAGTGATTGATGATAGATATGTATTTATTGCCATTTTATTACTTGTTTTGTGGTAATTTCTGAAGACTTTCTCTGATCCTTTCTTGTCTTTCACTTTTTCATGGTTTGCTGGTTTTCTTTAGTGATGTATTTGGATTTCTTTCTCTTCATTCTTTTCATATATATTAGTGACTTTTGATATCTGAGTACCATTAGTTTTGTCTATACTATCTGTGTGGCAGTCTATATTAGGTTAATCGTCTTTCAAGTTTGAATTCAGTCTTTACTCCTCTCCTTCCCACATTTTAGGTACTAAGTGTCATATTTTACATCCTTTAATTCTGTGAGCTCCTTGCCTGAATTTTTACAGAAATATTCATTTTTACTGCTTTTGTGTTTTCTATCTTAATACTGTCATTATTGGTCTTTACTTTCCACTCAGAGAGTTTCCCTTAATATTTCTTTTAGGACTGGTATAGTGGTCACAAAATCCTCTAGTTTTTATCTGGTAAACTCTCTGTCTCTCCCTCTGTTCTGAATAAAAAACTTGCTGAATAAATTATTCTTGGTTGGAGGTTTCTACCCATTCAGCACTTTCAATACATCATGCCACTCCTTTCTAGCTTAGAAAATATCTGCTGAAAAATTTGCACCTAGCCTTATGGAGTTTCCTTTGTATGTAACTTTCTTTTGTCTTGCTTCTTTTAATATTTTTTTTCTTTATCACTATTTTGCCATTTTAATTATAGTATGTCTCGGTGTGGATCTCCTTTTGTTGATTTGTTGGCTGTTCTCTGTGCCTTTTGGATCTGGCTGTATCTCTTCTTCCTCAGATTAGAGAAGTTGTCAACAATAATTTCTTTAATAAATTCTCTTCTCTTTTTTCTGTCTTCTTGGACTCCTATAATGTGAATGTTATTATATTTGATGGAGTCACTAAATTCCCCTAGTCTCTTGTCATTTTGTATAATTCTTTTTTCTCTCTTTTGTTCAGCTTGATTACTTTCCATTACTCTGTCTTCTAGTCATTAGTTTGTTCCTCAGCTTCATCCAGCCTTCTGTTCATTCCTCCAAATGTGTTTCTCATTTCATTCCTTGAGCCTTTCCTGTTATGTTATTCCTTATTTCTGTTAATGGTCTCACTGATGTCTTCCTCTTTTATCAAATCCAGTGAGTATCTTTATGATCATTACCTTAGGCATGTTACTTATATCTGTTTTGCTTAGATCTCTGGCCGTGACCTTGTCCTGTTACTCCATTTAGGACAAATTCCTGTCTTCTTTTTTTTTTTTTTAAGATTTTATTTATTTGGCAGTGAGAAACACAGCTAGAGAGGGAAAACAAGCAGGGGGAGTGAGAAAGGGAGAAGCAGGCTTCCTGCCGAGCAGGGATCCAGGTGCAGGGCTCGATCCAGGGTCTCTGGGATTATGACCTGAGCTGAAGGCACTCGCTTAACCAGCTGAGCCACCCAGGGGCCCCAAATTCCTGTCTTCTAATATTGTCTAAGTACTCTACACCTGTTTCTCTGTGTTAAGAAATTCAGCTATGTCTCCTTTTCTTGAGGGTAGTGGCCTTATAAAGAAGCGTTTCTGCTGTGTTCTGCAGTGTAGTGTCCCTGTTCCCCAAGGCCTGGTGCTTTAGGGAGTTTCTCCAATGTGTGCTATGTGTGTTATGCTCTCATGTCCTGTCTGATTTATCAACAGTATATGAAGGTTCCTTTTCCTCTTCATCCTTACCAACACTTGTTATTTCTTGATTTTGTTTTGTTTTGTTTTTAGCATCCTAACAGATGCAAGATGATGATAGCTCATTGTGGTTTTGGTTTGCATTTTCTTGATGACGAGTGATGTTGGACATCTTTTCATGTGTCTGTTGGCCATCTGTATGTCTTCATTGGAAAAATGTCTGTTCAGGTCCTCTACCCATTTTTTAATTGGATTGTTCTTTGGTTCAGAATTGTATAAGTTCTTTATATACATTGGATATTAACCTCTTATGGGGTGTATTATTTGCAAATATCTTCTCCTATTCAATAGGTTGCCTTTTTGTTTTGTTAATGGTTTCCTTTGCTCTGCAAAAGCTATTTTGATGTAGTCCCAGAAGTTTATTTTACTTTTTGATTTCTTTGCCTTAGGGGACATACCTTAAAAGAAAATGTTGCCATGGACAGTGTCAGAGAAATTACTGCCTGTGTTCTCTTCTAGGATTTTTATGGATTCAGAGCTCACATTTAGCTCTTTAATCCATTTTTGAGTTTGTGTATGGTATTAGAAGACCATCCAGGGCACCTGGGTGGCTCAGTGGGTTAAAGTCTCTGCCTTCAGCTCAGGTCATGATCCCGGGGTCCTGGGATCGAGGCCCGCATCGGGCTCTCTGCTCAGCAGGGAACCTGCTTCCTCTGCTCTCTCTGCCTGCCTCTCTGCCTACTTGTGATCTCTCTCTGTATCAAATAATAAATAAAATATTTAGAAAAAAAAAAGACCATCTAATTTCATTCTTTTGCATATAGGGTCCAGTCATCCCAACACCATTTGATGAAGAGACTGTCTTCTCCCCATTGTATATTCTTAACGTGTGTTGTCATAAACTGACTGTATAAGTGTAGGCTTATTTTTGGTTTCTCTGTTCTGTTTTATTGATATGTGTATCTGTGCCAGTCCCTTTCTCTTTTGATTACTACAGCTTCATAGTCTGTCTAGAAATTTAGGGGTGCCTGGGTGGCTCAGTTGTTAAGTGTCTGTCTGCTTTCAGCTCAGGTCATGATCCCAGAGTCCCAGAATCTAGCCCCACATCGGGCTCCTTGCTCGATGGGAAGCCTTCTTCCTCTCTCACTCCCCCTTCTTGTGTTCCCTCTCTAGCTGTGTTTCTCTCTGTCAAATAAATCTTTAAGAAAAAAAAAGAAATCTAGATAGTGTTTAATGAAACTGTTTGTGTTAGGTTGTGATGTAAAAGGTAAGTAGGTATTAGTATAGGTCATAGTAAATAATATCTCAAAAGCACTGATGTAAGGCAGTTATTTCTTGTGGGTATTAGTTACCTATACTAGATCCAGAGCTTAGAACTCCTGTCCCAATAATCCCATTGTGAGTTGAAAATTTTGTAAGTTTAATACACCTACCAAACATCATAGCTTAGCTATCCTAACTTAAAAATGCTTATAATACTTAAAATAGTTTGTAGTTCAGCAAAATTATCTAACATAAAGACTATTTTATGATAAAGTGTTGAATACCTCATGTGAATTTTTAAATATTATATTGAAATTGAAAAATCAGGGTGGTTGTGTGGGTACAGAATGGTTGTACGTATATCACTTGTTTACCGTCAGTCATGTGGCTGCCTGGGAGCTATAACTTACTGCCACTGCCAGGATCATGAGAGTATTGTACTGCATATTGATAGCTCAGGAAATTAACAAAAGTCAAAATTGAAGTGCAGTTTCTACTGAATGTATGTTGCTTTTGTACTGTCATAACATCAAACATTTTTAGGTTGAACCATCATAAATTGGTTACCATCCTTAAATATTTTCATATATGGCCTTTTCTACCATGAGTTCTCCTGAAATGACAACAGGAATTTTTGATGTTCTCTTATCTTTCAGACTTGCCTTCAAGGAGTGCAAATAAGGACTTATCTCCAAAAAAGGACACTTATGAAACAGAATTATCCCAACGGGAAATGAGTGCCAGGTTTGAAAACTGTGATTTTGAGGAATCGAGCTCCAGAGATTATTTGGAAGTCAGAGGCACATTGGAAAAACAACAAGAAAATCAGGAGGAATATTTCAGGCAAGGAATGATCATATATGAAAAAATGTCCATTTTCAGTCAGCATGCTTACTTGTCTCAACATCCTAGGTGTCATTCTACTGAGAAACCCTATAAATGTAAGGAATGCGGGAAGGCCTTTAGACGAGCCTCACACCTAACTCAACATCATAGCATTCATACTGGTGAAAAACCCTATGAATGTAAGCAGTGTGGGAAGGCCTTTAGTCGTGATTCACAGCTCATTCTTCATCAGAGACTTCATACTGGTGAGAAACCCTATGCATGCAAGGAATGTGGGAAGGCCTTTACTCAGAGCTCACAACTTATTTTACATCATAGAATTCATACTGGTGAGAAACCTTATAAATGTGAAGAATGTGGGAAAGCCTTTATTCGTAGCTCACAACTCACCCGACATCAAAAAGTCCATACTGGTGAGAAACCTTATGAATGTAAAGAATGTGGGAAGGCCTTTACTCAGAACTCACAACTTACTCTGCACCAGAGACTTCATACTGGTGAGAAACTCTATGAATGTAAAGAATGTAGTAAGGTCTTTACACAGCTCTCACAACTTATTCTACATAGGAGAATTCACACCGGTGAAAAACCTTATGAATGTAAGGAATGTGGGAAAGCTTTTATTTGTGGCTCACAGCTTTCTCAGCATCAGAAAATTCACAATGGGGAAAAGCCATATGAATGTAAGGAATGTGGAAAGGCCTTTATTCGTGGCTCTCTGCTTATGCAACATCAGAGGATTCATACTGGTGAAAAGCCCTATAAATGTGAAGAATGTGGGAAAGCCTTTATCCGTGGCTCACAACTTACTCAACACCAGAGAATTCATACCAATGAGAAGCCTTATGAATGTAAGGAATGTGGAAAGACCTTTAGTCATGGCTCACAACTTACTCAACATCAGAGAATTCATACTGGTGAGAAACCCTATCAGTGTAAGGAATGTGGAAAGGCTTTTAATCGTGGCTCACTCCTTACTCGACATCAAAGGATTCATACTGGTGAAAAACCCTATGAATGTAAAGAATGTGGGAAGACTTTTAGTCGTGGCTCAGAACTTACTCAACATGAGAGGATTCACACAGGTGAGAAACCCTATGAATGTAAGGAGTGTGGGAAGTCTTTTATTCGTGGCTCACAGCTTACTCAACATCAGAGAATTCATACTGGTGAGAAACCATATGAATGTAAAGAATGTAGAATGGCCTTTACTCAGAGTTCACATCTTTCTCAACATCAGAGGCTTCATACTGGTGAGAAACCCTATGTATGTAATGAATGTGGGAAGGCCTTTGCCCGTGGCTTACTACTTATACAACATCAGAGAATTCATACAGGTGAGAAACCATATCAGTGTAAGGAATGTGGGAAGGCCTTTATTCGTGGTTCACAACTTACCCAACATCAGCGAATTCACACTGGAGAAAAGCCTTATGAATGCAAGGAATGTGGGAAGGCCTTTAGTCATGGTTCTCAACTTACTTTACATCAGAGAATTCATACTGGTGAGAAGCCCTATGAATGCAAAGAATGCAGAAAAGCATTTACTCAGAGCTCACATCTTTCTCGACATCAGAGAGTTCATACTGGTGAGAAACCCTATCAATGTAAGGAATGTGGGAAGGCCTTTACTCGTGGTTCACAACTAACTCAACATCAGAGAATTCATATCAGTGAGAAATCTTTTGAATATAAGGAATGTGGGCTAGACTTCAGTCATAGCTCACAAGTTTATATATGAATTATCTGATTCTTTGTGATTAAAATAGCCTTCTCTGGTCACTAATCCATTATTATTAAAAAAAATTCCTAAAATGTGAATATGAGAGCATATTTGCCTCATAAAGTTCAGCATCAGTGAATTCCAATGGGGGAAAGATACTGTTAATGTAATCTGTGTAGAAGAACCTATCATTACTGGAAACCTGTTAAACTTTAGCATATAATAGAGAATAATTCTGTTAATATAGTAAATATATTGAGGCTTTTAGCTGTAGAATATGTCTTTTTCAACATTATCTTGACTTTACCAGTTACTTTCCTTCATGACATTTATCATAATTAACCTCTGCCTTGGTTTAATCATTTGTAAGGTAGGCCTAAGAATAATACCTTCCTTGTAAGGTTCTTGGAAGTATTATGCAAGACTTTTCATGTAAAGCTGTTAGAGCAGTGCCTTGAACATAGCATATCACAAGTATTAGCTATCATTATTACTAGTATGATTTTAGAGATTTTGCATGAGAAAAGTGTAGGAGTATAATGACTATTGAGAAATCTTTATAGGAGTATAATGACTATTGAGAAATCGTTCATTAACACTTGACCCTGACTGTTTGAGGAGAGGACACTGTATGCTGTAATGACTATGAGAAAGCTTTCATCCACATCTCACCCCATATGCTAGAAGAGGATATTCATAATGTTGGGGGGGGGAACCCATAAACTTTGTAGATTTAATCAGTGGAATGTTGAAGAGAGGTGAAGTGAATTGTAACAAGGTCCAAAGCGCATAAATCCTATCATTTTTTACCACAATTCAAGAATATTATTTAGAAATGAAAAACAATGAATAGTTAAAATAAAATTTCCTACTAGGAAATTTCTAAAAACTTGAATGTACAGTGCAGCTTTTGAATTAAACTAAAAATAAACTGATGTTACTATTTTGCAATGAAACATGATGACATCTGTCAAGGATTGCTATTTCCCTACCCACTATCCATTTTTCCCTTAGAATTCTTGGCTGAAAAATCATCTCAGCCCCTCTTTCAGGTCAACAAGTAGGAGGTGGTATTTGTACATGTAGGACATTTAAGAATACCTTTTCTCTCTGTGCATTTCTTTGTTTCCCTGCCTACAATGTGGACATTCAATTTACAGCTCTGGTGATTTTATGGAGAATTTGAGAATGATTATCTGGGTACTAAGGGTGATGGAGCAGAAATACAGAATGAGTCTACACCTGTACTGATTTTATGGAATAGTTGTACCAATTCTGGTCTACCTGCCTCCTGTATTTCTTTATATAAAATTAAAATAAACTTATTTGTTGATGTTGTCATTCTGTTATTGACACTAAAATGTATAAAGGTTATAAAATTTTATACCCAGAAGTGGAGTGCTATGGGTAAAAGAAATCTCAAATATGGCATTGACCTTGTGCCATCATGAATGAGAATTTACCCACTTAAGGCTAGAAAACTAAAGATTTTTGCTTTTATAGACAGGACATTTGGTCTGACTCCCAGTCTATCTTACAATGCAAATCCTTCACCATTTAAGGCTGTAATTTTAGTAGGAATGGTAGGAGTGATTCAGAAGGTGTGTTGGGTGTTTCTTGCTGTTTTTGGTAATGCCCTATGAAAGATAAATTTGGTATAGACTTAGTTAGAGAGGCTACTCACAGGGATTGAAAGCGATATTGCTTTGTTAAGAGATGGTATTTCTTCCTACAGGCATTCAGTCCTGGTTGATAGTAAATTCATATATTGCTATTTTCCTGCCACTGTTTTTAGGTGTTTGGGATATATCAATGAGCAACTCTAGGAGATAGAATAATAGAAAAGTTAAAGAATATGTCAGAACATTTGTGTTATGGAAGGAAGGTCATTCAAAAGCAGCTAAGAGGAATATGAAAGTTATGAAATAAGCCATAGATAAGGAATGATTTGAGTCAAGATTTGAAGATGTGAAGGAGAAAGTCAGTGGTTATCTAAGGGAAGAGCACTGCAGACAGGAAAAAGCTAGAACAAAGTCCCTACAATGGGATACTGGTATACTTGAGGAACATCAAAGAAGCTATTGTAGAGGTCTGTGCAAGAGGGTGATTAATAGAGGAGGATGGAGAGACAACGGGCCACATCTTCTTAAGTCCTTGTCAGTCACTGTAAGCATTTTGTAAATTTTTTGGATCGAAATGACAGCCACTGGAGTGTTTTGAGCAGAGGATGTGATTTGACAAGCTAATGTGTTGTTAAAAAACAAAAACAAATAAAAAAACCAACAAAGTGGGCAAGAGAGGCTGTAGACTCTTTAATCCAGATGAAAGGTTATGTTGCCTTACACCATGGTAGTAACAATGGTAAGAAGTTGTTGGACTCTAGACATAGAGTAAATGTGAGCAAGTAAGATTTGTTTAAGGGTTAGATATCAGTGAGAGAGAGAGGGTTCTGGGGTGACTATGACTCACAGATTTTGGTTTCAAACAACTGGAAAGATGGTATTCCCATCAGCTGAAATTGGAAAAGTTGCAATTCCATCAGGTTTGTTGGAGAAATTGAGGAGTTCAGTTTTGAACATGTTGAGTTTGAAATATTTTTTAGACAAATGATAATATGGATTAGGCGCTTGGATGTTGTAGCTTGCGCTGTTCTAGAATTGTATTAATTTGGTAGGTATTGCCTATACTTATGTAAAACCATGTGGCAGAATAAGATCATTAAAGACCTGGGTATAGACAGAAAAGACTGATCCACAGTGCCATATAACATTAAGAATTCAAGGATGAAAGGACAGACTAGCAAAGGATGCTACAAAGGACCAGTGGGATAGAAGGAAAAACAGAATAGGATGGCATTACAGAAGCTAAATGAAAGTGAGTCAAAAGAAGGACAATGATTGTAGATGCCATTAACAGATGACCTAATACTAGAGTTGAGAATTGACTTGAACTTAATCCATATTGTTGATCTTGAGATGAGTGGGGTAATTTTGTTTGGGAGTGGTTGAATTAAGAAGTGTTAAAAAATAGAAATTGGAGACAGTATTGGCACAACAGCTTGGAGGTGTTCACTGCAAACTGAAGAAAAAAAAAAGAAAGGAAAGGAAAGAAAAAAAGATTAATTAGTGTGGCAACAGAAATTGGAGTGTCTCCAGGATGGGAGAAGTAATAACAATTCTGTATGCTGGTTGGAATAATCAGATGGGGAGAATAATTCATAACAAAGAAGTGAGAATTATTGGAGCCAATGACCTTGTGTCAGTGAGATGGGATAAGATTTAGCAGATGGAGGGATTATTTTGAGTAATATCCTGGAAGGTTTATTCCTGGCAGTAGTATGGCAGAATATGGGGTACTGGGAAGTAAGTAGATGAGATGGGAGAAGTTTTGGGACGTGTTCTGGTTTCTTCAGTGATTCCATGAGTGTTAAACAAGGTTAGCTGACAATATGGGGGATGAGAAGTTTGGGGTCCAAAAGAAAAAGATAAGGAATAGTCACCAAAGTGAGGTCTTTAATGTGAAATTTGAGTCCCTGGCAACATTAAAGGGATAAAAAAATGAAAGCACAAAGGGTCCAGTAAGCAAAAGAAATCAGGCTTAAAGCTATATTCACACAAGATCTTTGACATTTTAATTAAACAGTAGCAAATACTTTGAAAGCCTCTTGAGTTTTTGAGAGATATGTAGTACTGTTAATGAAGCCCAATCCTAGCCTGCAACAATGTTTAACTCAAATCCCCCCAAATAATTCCCAGGCTTTGGAACAAATCCATCAGGAATTTATGTAATTTTTCCAAGGATATATATGAAACTGTATATTTCTAGCTATACAGTCTACTAGCAGACATTGAAAGCAATATATATGTATATAGAGAGCAGGCCAGAATGTAGTTTCTCTTTTTTCATTTGCTTTTTAAGAATATATAAAGTGTATGTTTTATAAAAACCTGCCTTGCTTTTTCATTTACATATTTTGGCAGTCATTCCAGTTGCTATTGCTGCATAACCACCACTCCAAACTTGACTTAAGAGAACAATAATGATTTAGCTCACACATCTATAAAAATTTGGACAGGGTTTGGCAGCAACAGCTCATCTCTGAAAGCCTCAGATGGGGCGACTCAAAAGCTTGATGGCTGAAGGCTGGTATCATCTGAAGATTCACATGCTTACATGTCTGGCAGTTGATTCTGGCTGTCAACTGGACCTTAGATAGAGTGGTCAGCCAGAGTACCTACATGTGTTCTCTCTATGTGGCTGCAGGTAATTTTTATGATCTAGCCTCAGAAATCAAATAACCTTACTGTGTCATTCTCTGTTGGTTGAGGCATTTAAAGTTTTATGAAAGAAGTGTCACATTTTAAGACGAGCTTGTAGGACAGGATATATTGTGGCCTGTTTGGATAATGCAATATGCCATGAAGATTTTCAATACCTAGCCTGGGAAGTTGCATAATCTCATTTCTGCCATTCTCTGTTTAGGCAGCTACATCTTGATAGGAGAGTGTCACATTGTAAGTAGAGCATATGGGGTAGGATATATTTTGGCAGGCCTTTTTGGAAAATATATTCTGTCCCAGAGATCTCCTACATGAAGTTACCTCATTTTTATGGTGGCATATTTTTATAGCTATATATTCTTTTAGTGATACACCATAATTTTGGCAGACCACCAGAATTTTTGGTTTTATTTCCTGGGTGCTTGGCTGCCCTGCTAGGTACCAAATTTCCCATTCTCCCTTGCCTGTTGTGGCTCTGTGACTCAGTGAAATGTTATCAAAAGCGATACATAATTTCCCTCTCATTTGCTCAAAAATTTCTGTAAGAGTAGGGCACCTGGGTGGCTCAGTCAGTTAAGCATCCAGCTCTTGATTTTGGCTCAGGTAATGATCTCAGGGTCATGAGACTGAGCCCTGTGTTGTACTCCAGACTCAGCAGAGTCGGCTTGAGATTTCTCTCCCTCTTCCTTTGCCCCTCCTCCTGCTCTCTAATAAGTAAATCTTTAAAAAATTTTCCATAAGAGTATAGAAATAACTCCCAATTCATTATTAGTTACAGTTAGTGTAAATATTTAATGTGGCTATTAGGATATATTTTACTTCCAGTTTTGGACCAAGGTGAAGTATAAAGAAATATGAAACTATTGTAAAAGAGTAACTATAAGATACAAAGAACTCTGAAGAATACCCAAAGACTGAAAGAAAGTATCCAAAGAAGGGTAAATTTTGAAGCTCGGCCTCATCTATAAGTCTGGGGTTCAGATTTCATCATAGAAGGTGTGGTTTCAACCCACTGAATGGTGGGGAATTTTGGTGGTGTGCCAGTGCTAGAACTAAACTATACTTGATGAGCAAGCAGGAAAAAAACCTTTGGGACACAAATGAATATGTGGGGACTTTAACACAGCACTTAGGTCAATGGATAGATTCAAACAAAAAATCAACAAGGAATCAGAACTTTGAAAGACACACTGGACCAGGTGGATCTGCAGATATTTTCAGAAGATTCCATCTGAAAACAGAATACATATTCTTTTCAAGTACACAATGGAATAGATCATTTATCAGGCCATAAAACCAGTCTCAACAAATTTTAAAAAAACATTGAGATCATACCATGCATCTTTTCTGGCCGTACCACTATGGAACTAGAAATTAACAAGAAAAAATCTGGAATGAGCACAAATACATGAAGGTTAAATAACCTTCTATAAACAATGAATGGGTCAACCAAGAAATTAAAGAGGAAATTAAAAAAATACATGGAAACAAGTGAAAATGAAAACACAATAGCCCGAAATCTTTCAGATGCAGCAAAAGCTGTTCTAAGAGGAAAGGTTATAGCAATACAGGCCTACCTCAAGAAGGAAGAAAAATCTCAACCTAACCTTCAACCTAATGGAGATAGACTAAGAACAAACAGAGCCCCAAACCAGAAGAAGGAAGGAAATACTATAGAGCAGAAATAAATAGAAACTAAAACAACAGAAGAGATCAATGAAACTAGGGCCTCAAACTAACACTAGTCCCTCCCATTGTGATGTACCTTAGATCCCAGCCCACAGCTTCACAAGTTCCTGATAGCACTTCCCCAAATGACCCTTGTAATTAACAGTTTCTCCTGCTTCCCAGAGCCTTCCCCATGTGTGGCCCTTCTATAAGACCCCCATGAAGCTTATATAAACCCCACTCTTTTTAATTTGAATTAACCAGTTCTAGCCTTAGCATTAGAATCCTAGAACACACTACCTACAAACCCTAATGAAAGCATGTGCCCTAGGTCCTGCTGCACTTTCTGTTTGCATTCTGCCTGGACCTACCCGTGTGGCCCCTGGAGGCATGCTGTGTACTTTCTCCTAGACCTGTGAGTAACAAACTCTGTTTCAATTTCTTTTTGGCCTTTTGTTGAACCCCGATTCACCTTCCAAAATTGTGGTGCTCTACTTTATAAATATTAATTTAACAAAGTTAAAACAGTCATGCTAGTAACAACCCCCTAAGCTTTTGTTTAACTAGAATATCTTAATTTCTCTTTCATTTTTGAGGTTGGTTTTGCTAGATACAGAACATCTGTCAGGGTTTTTTTCTCTTTTGGAATGATAAATATATAATCTGATTTTCTTCTGACTTCCATGGTTTCTGATGAGTAATCAGCTGTTAATTTTATTGAAGCACCTTTGTATGTAGCAAATTGAATGCCTCCTACTGCTTTCAAGAATCTTTGCTTTTTAATAATTTAACTGTAACATTTCTGAATGTTGATCCCTTTGAGTTTATCATGCTTGCAGTTGATTGAGGGCCATGAATATGTGTATATCTTCATCAAGTTTGGGAAGATTCTGGCAGTCATTTCTTCAAAATTTTTTCTGCCTCCTCCTTCTGGGCTCCTTTTCTGCATATATTGATGTGTTTGATGGTGTCATATGGCTCTTCCAGGCCATCTTTTGTTTTTCCTTCTTTTTGTTTCTAGTCTTCAGACCAGATTATTTCAATTGCCTTATCTTTAAGTTCACTAAGTTTTCTGCCTTCTCAGATCTGCCATTGGACTCCTCTAGTGAAATTTTCATTTCAACTATTGTACTTTTCAGCTCCGGAATTTCTTTTTGTTTCCTTTTTGTAGTTTCTATTTTTTAATCAACAATTCATTTTTGTTCGTATATTATTTTCCTGATTTACTTTAATTTTTTGTCCAGTGTTTTACTTAGCTCATTTAGCATATTTTGGATAGCTGGTTTAATGTATTTGACTGGTGATTTCAATATCTGCATTTCCTCAGTGACAGTTTCTGTCAAATAATTCTTGATACGTGAATGGGACATACTTTCCTGTTTTTTAATGCTTTACAATTTGTTGCTGAGATGTAGACATTTTGAGTAGTGTAATGTAAGTTTGGAAATCAGATTACTTCCCTCCTTGGGGATTGCTGATTTTTGTTTGTTGAGGACTGCAGCCATCCATTTATTTAGTGAATTCTCCAAACTATTTTTGCAAAGTTTGTATTCCATATTCTGTGTCATTGGTGAAGTATCTGTTACATAATCTCTGAGGTCAGGCAGAGATATTGATTAAAACTTCAGGGCGCTTGGGTGGCTCAGTGGGTTAAAGCCTCTGCCTTCAGCTCATGTCATGTTCTCAGGGTCATGAAATCAAGGCCCACATCGGGCTCTCTGCTCGGCAGGGAGCCTGCTTCCTCCTCTCTCTCTGCCTGCCTCTCTGCCTACTTGTGATCTCTCTCTGTCAAATAAATAAATAAAATCTTTTTAAAAAAAACTTCAAGAAACTATAACTATTATAATCATAAACAGTCTTAGCTTGGGCTTCTAGAAAACAATACCATAGACTGAGCATCTTAAGCAACAGAAATCAATTTTCTTATGGTGCTAGAGGCTGGAATTTGGAAGTAAGTGTCGCAACATGGTCATTTTCTGGTAAGAGCTCTTTTTTTGTAATGAGAGTTCTTTTACTGGATGCAGATAGCTGCTATCTTGCTGTGTGCTCACATGACCACTTCTTTGAGCCAATAAGCTCTGTGATATCTTTTCTTAAAGGAGCACTAATCCTTCAATGAAGGTTTGTCCTTCATGACTTTATAATACCCTAATTATCTTCTGAAGTCCCCATCTCCATGACAATGGGAGTTAGGGATTCAACATATGAATTTAGGAGACATACAAATATTCACTCTATAATATGTATCTAACAATAGAGCTGCAAAATATATGAAGCAAAAAAATGACATTATTGAACATATAGTTATACAGTAGTACCTCAGCCTTGCCTACTTCACTTTCAGTAATCAATAAAATAATGAGTCACTAAATTCTACACCTGAACTCATATTACACTGTATGTTAACTAACTAAAATTTAAATAAAAACTTGAAAACAAACTAATGAATAAAATAATGAAATAGATCAATAAGGAAACAGAAGAGTTGAGCACTATAAGGCAAAAGACAATACAATACTCAACCCATTAATAGCAAAACACTGATTTTTGTCTTAAGTGCATGTTGAACATCCTTCAGAATAGAACATATAATTAGCCACAAAACAAGTCTTAAAACATTTTAAGAGACTTAAAATATACCACATATCTTTACCAATTACAATGGAATGAAACTAGAAATAACAGTAGGACAATGAGAAAATTCACATATATGTGGAAATTAAACAACACACTTCTTTGAAGTATAATTTGCAATTTAGTTCTGTTAGTTTCAGGTGTACAAACATATGGATTCAACAATTCAATACATTACTCAATGCCCAGCACAGTAAGTGTAGTAACCATACATTACAATAGTATTGGCTCTATTCTTTATTTTGTACTTTTCATCTCTGTAACTTATTTTATAACTGAAAATTGATACCTTTTAATTACCTTTATCTATTTAATTACCTTTATCTATTTAACCCACCTTGGGTGCTTGGGTAGCTCAGTTGTTGGGCATCTAACTTCAGCTCAGGTCATGGTACCAGAGCCCCAGGATCAAGCCCAACGTTGGGGTCCCCACTTGGCGGGAAGCCTGCTTCTCCCTCTCTCATTCCCCCTGCTTGTGTTCCCTCTCTATCTGTGTTTCTGTCAAATGAATAAATATTTAACCTACCTTTACACCCATACAAGTCTCCCCACTGAGCAAATACCAGTTTGTGTTTTGTATTTAAGTGTCTTTTTTTAAAAAAAAACAACATACTCTTAAGAAAACACTAGATTAAATAAGAAATCCAAAAATGAGGCGCCTGTGTGGTTAAAGCCTCTGCCTTCGGCTCAGGTCATGATCTCAGGGTCCTGGGATCTAGGCCTGCGTTGGGCTCTCTGCTCAGCAGGGAGCCTGTTTCCTCTGCTCTCTCTGCCTGCCTCTCTGCCTACTTGTGATCTGTCAAATAAATAAATAAAATCTTAAAAAAAAAATCCAAAAATGAAATTCTAAAATAATTTGGGATAAATGAAATTGAAAACACAACATGGAATGAAACTAGAAATCAACAGTAGGAGGAGACTTGGAAAATCCACAAATAAGAGAAAATTAAAGACTTTTAACCAGTGCATCAAAGAATGCATCACAACGGAAATTACAAAAGATCTTGAGACAAACTGGAAAACATAATATACCAACACTTACAGAATGCATCCAAATCAGTACTAAGAGAAATATATAACTGTAAAAATTTACATTTTAAAAAAGATCTCAAATCAATAACTTTACATGATATAGAATTAGAAAAAAGAAAATTTAAACCCAAAGCTGTCAGAAGAATGGAAATAATAAAGATTAGAGCACAGATAAAACAATATAAAGATCAGCAAACCCAGGAGTTGGTTCCTTGAAAATAACAGCAAAATTGAAAAACTTTTGGCTAAATTGACTATTAAAATAGAAGAGAGAGAAGACTCAAATTACTGAAATGAGAAGTGAAAAGTAGGGACTTTACCAATTTTATAGAAATAAAAATGATTATAAGAGAATACTGTAGACAACTGTTGGTTAAGAAATCTTGATGAAATGGGAAAACTGGAGATATACCCCTAGAAATACACAGAAAAACTACAAAAATAACCCAAGAGAAATAGAAAATCCAAACAGACCTATGGCAAAATTAAATCATTAAGCAAAAGCCTCCTAACAAAGAAAAGCCCAGGTCCAGATGGCTTCACTGGTGAATTCTTCCAAACATTTAAAGAATTAACACCAATACTCCTCAAACTCTTCCCAAAACTTGAATTAGAGGGATCACTTTCAAACTCATTCTCTAAGGTCAACATTACCTTGTTATTAAAGCCAAAAAAAAAAGAAAAAAAGACAAGAAAACTGCAGGCCAGTATCCCTTATGAATATAGATGAATAGAGATGCAAATATCCTCAACACAATACTGGTAATAATATGCTAGTGAATTCAACAATCTTTTAAAAGAATTATATGCTATGACCAAATGGAATTTATCCCAGTCCTGTAAGGATGGTACAATCTATAAAAATCAATATAATGTTAGGTGCCTGGGTGGCTCAATTGGTTAAGCATCCAACTCTTGATCTCAGCTCAGGTCTTGATCTCAGAGTCATGTGTTCAAGCCCAGCATTGGGCTCCCTGCTGGGTATGGTACCTACTTGAAAAAAAATCAATGTAATGTGTTACATTAAAAGAATGAAGAGAGACACTATATGATCAATTATGTGTCAGCGTCTCTCTGAAGAGAATGGTGAATATGAATGGGAACACCAATGTCATGCCTGAGATATATAGTAAGGAAGTAACTTGACAATAGCAAAATTTTTATGTTCTTTATTTTTTTATTACAAAAGATACAGAGAATAAGAACCTACCTATAAACCAACAACCAGCTTTATCAATTTATAAGAATTTACCATAGTTGCTTATTTTTAAAGAAGTAAATGATTAAAAGGTATATCCCTTTGCATCCTTTTCTGTTTAATTTTTCTTCCCCTCCATATGTCACTTTTTAAATTATCTCCATGAATGTTGTAACACTAAATCTATATGGTATTCAACCATATACACATAGCATCAATTTGCATATTTTCAAACTATGTAAGTGGTACCATTTCATACAAAATACTCTCTAGTTCATTAATATTGTTTCAACATTTATCCATGGTGCTTTTTAATGATGTTGTTTCTAGATTTATCATGTTGATAGAAGCATCTCTACTTCACTCCTTTTTAACTTGGGCTATAACTTACATTCATCCTAATGGTTATTTTGATTACTTTGAACTTTTCATTCTCAAATAATGCTGAAACAGACTTCATGTACATCACCCTGAACACATGAGGAGAGACTGTAAGGTGTTTAGATATGGAACTGCTGGGTCAGAGAGTATCCACATTTTCAACTTTACTAGATATTGCTAAATTATCCTAGATACAACTACTTCCAATAGCATTGTATGAACATTCCTATTGTTCTACCTCTTTCCAGTAATTGGCTCTCTGACACTTTTACCAATGTAATGATTTTAAAATAGTTCACTGTGGTTTTATTTGCATTTCCCTTACTGTATTGGATATAACAATTATTTTCATAACCCCAAATCCATCCTTTCTCTATAGGCATAAACCATTTTTATCATATGCAAAATTTTTACAAATAGATCATATTCAACAATTTTCTTGCTGTCTTAAAAATTCACACTTCATTGATGAATTTTAGAACAAAGTTGTGAAATAAAGGCAAAAAGACCTGAGGAATTTTAGTTCTAATTGCAGTGAATTTGTGAATTACTAATAACATAACATTATTATACTGGGTCCCTCCAGCCTAGATTATATGCTACTCAGTTTATTATTCATTTTGCTGAGTCTAGAGAATCTATTGTTTTATATTTAACTATAAACCATTTCAATTTCAGGCTTTAAATAATTTAAAACTCCAGGAGGACATAGTCTTAGTATTGATCACTATTGTCTCCTCATATCTAAAACAGTGGCCAGCAAACAGTAGCAACCCAACATTCACTACATGAGTGGAAGCATATATATATTTCAAATATGTAAAAGCCTATATATATTTGTCTGTAATCACCTTTTGGTTTCAATTTTACAACCACTGGTTAAAAAAATTAAAAACTTTATAATTTTTCTATGGCATGGAGCAACTTAAATAAGCTTCTTAAATTTACCTAGATTCACCCAATACAATTGCCTGGGCCTGGTGCCTTTTTATGGGATAGTATGAATTTTCTCTGTATTGTTTTTTGGAGTTAATTGTGATACTCTGTTCTTTTTTTGCTCTAAATGTGAGTTCTGTATTCTCTGTGAATCCTCATTTTCTTTATATTGATTGGTTTATCCAATTCTCTTTAGAAACTTCCTAAAACTGGTTGTGGGTGTAGGTCTACTACTTGTATCTAAATTGATTACTTATCTAGAGTACAAAGACTCCCACTTACGTTTCTAAGAGTTTTGGGTTTTTTCAATTCTGACCTGCTGCTTCCCAGGAATGTTCTACTTTGTCCATTGAAGAATCTTGTTCTAGCTGTGAGGAGTGAGTTGATATATGTTGAATATGTAGAACAGTGCCTGGTGTGTAATAGGCACTCAATACATGTTAGCTATCATTATTTATTGAATATCTGCTATGTTTGTTGTGCTATGTGAAGCACTTTACATGCAAATTTATCACTTAATATGCATCAATCTACAACAGACACTATTTCATTTAATAATCACATTTCTACAATACAGTATCTTTTATTATCCCTATTTTAAGAATTAAAGAAAACCCTGAGGTTTAGATAAGTCAAACAAATTACTCAAAGTCACATAATGCCACAGTAGTGATAGAGCTATGATTTTCCAGAATCTAAGCTCTTAGTCCTGGGAAGTGCCTAGTGCTCAGGGAGGGAGACTGGAATAAAATAAGGCTGAAAGGTATAAAACCAGATATGAAGTGCCTCATAAACAATTTTAAGACTGTGGGTATTAGCTTAAGAACAACAGTAAGCCCAAAAAAAGTTTTAATTGGAGGCAGTGATGTATTCTTACACTCAAAAAAATTAGTTAGGGGCATGGTGGGAAATGAATTTAAAGGGACCAGAAGTTGATACAGGAAGACCTGTTAGAAAGCTACAGCATAGTGATCCAGGTAAGATGACTGTTAAGACTAGGGCAACAACATTAGAGATAGATAAGAGTATAAATTCTGGGAATGTTTATGAGATAGTGTCTAGAGGACTTGGTGATTGACTGGATTGGGTGGTGACAGTGACTCCCCAAGATGGATTCTCTGATGATGAGCAAGGTGTGCATGCTGCCTGAAAGTTTTCTTGCATTCCTTACATTCATAGGGTCTCTCTCCAGTATGAATTCTTTGATGTTGGGCAAGGGATCCACAGTAACTAAAAGCCTTTCCACAAACGTTACATTCATAAGGCTTCTCTCCAGTATGAACTCTCTGATGTTGAGTAAGGGATGAGTCATTGCTAAAAGCCTTCCCACATTTAATACATTCATAGGGTTTCTCTCCAGTATGAACTCTTTGATGTTGGGCAAGGTAGGCAATCTGGCTGAATGCTTTCCTACATTCTTGACATTTATAAGGTTTTTCTCCAGTATGAATTCTTTGATGTTGAGCAAGATGTGAATTCTGGCTGAAAGCCTTCCCACATTCCTTACATTCATAGGGTCTCTCTCCAGTATGTATTCTCTGGTGTACAGTAAGGTATGCACGAAGGCTAAATGCTTTCCCACAGACATTACATTCATACGGTTTCTCACCAGTATGAACTCTCTGGTGTTGAGCAATGGATGATCTATTGCTAAATGCTTTCCCACATTCAATACATTCATAAGGTTTCTCTCCAGTATGAACTCTCTGATGTTGAGCAAGGTAAGCAAACTGGCTAAAGGCTTTCCTACACACCTTGCATTCATAAGGCTTTTCTCCAGTATGAACTCTCAGATGTTGAACAAGGTGTGCATTCTGACTGAAGGCTTTCCTACATTCTTTACATTCATAGGGTTTCTCTCCAGTGTGAATCCTCTGATGTTGAACAAGATTTGATCTCTGGCTGAAGGCTTTTCCACATTCTACACATTTATATGGTTTCTCTCCAGTATGAATTCTTTGATGAAGAGTAAGAGATGAGCTCTGGCTAAAGACTTTTTCACAGTCATTACATTTCAAGAGTTTCTTCTCTGTATACATACTCTTGGGCTTAATGGCCATTACCTTTTTCTTAAAGCTTCTCTTATGTGAATCATGCTTATGTATTTTCTCCTCTTTGGTGATTATCTGTTGTGTATGAAGCAGTGCGTTTGGATAGAAACCTCCCCAAGATCTGTTATATTCTTGTGTTCTTTTATTAACAAGGGCTTCTTCATGAGTGATTGTCTCTTCCTTGAAACATGCCTTCTGATTTACTAGCTGTTTTTCAAAATGGCCCTCACATTTCCATTCTTCTTTCAAACTGGAATACTCAAGGTCATAGCTTGTCAGTTTTTCTATTATCTTCTGTGATGATTGTGCTTCATAAATGTCCTGCCTTGAAGTTAATTCTTCATTCTCACACATAGATTCCCAGCCTGGAAAATAATAATTTTAAAAAATGTCTCCTCTATCATGTACCAGAAGGAACATTTATGAAAGTATATTCATAAAGTGAAGTATGTGAATTTAATAAATAAAACCACAAGAATATTGGCTTTTGTAGTTCTCCTGTTTGCAAGAAACTGAAAATAGGTCACACAGACACTTGAGGAAGAATGATTAGAATTGTAAGAAAGTCAGTAAGGTAAATCTCAGGTCAATAAGGAATTATAGAGGTGGAGGGACTGAGTTATAATTTTATGCATGTATGATTGACACAGGCACTGAAATAACTTCCATTCTTGTAGTTGCTTCTTTCAAGAATATTCATTGAGGGCGCCTGGGTGGCTCAGTTGGTTGGGCAACTCCCTTCGGTTCAGGTCATGATCCCGGAGACTGCGGATCAAGTCCCACATCGGGCTCCCTGCTCAGCGGGAAGCCTGCTTCTCTCTCTCTCACTCACCCTGCTTGTGTTCCCTCTCTGACTGTGTTTCTCTCTGTCAAATAAATAAAATCTTAAAAAAAAAAAAAGAATATTCATTGAAACCTGATGTAGGACTCTGAGATCATGACCTGAGCTAAAGGCAGTGCTTAACTCACTGAGCCACCCAGGTACCTGCCAACATATACGTGGTGGTTAAAGAGACTATATTAACAAGAGATGACTTTGGATGAAGAGAAGAGAAAGGAGCAAGTAATGAACAACCCTAAAGCACTCCAACATTAAGATATTTGAGAAAAGAGAACAAAGCAAAAGAGATTAAGAAGGAATAAGTGTTAAAAAAATGTAAAGGGGTGTCTGGGCACTCAGTCAGTTAAGAGTCTGACTTTGGCTCAGGTCATGATCCCAGGGTCTTGGGATCCAGTCCTTTGTTGGGCTCTTTTTGCTCAGCAGGGAGTCTGCTTCTCCCTCTGCCTCTCCCCCTGGCTTGTGCTCTTTCTGTCACTCACTCTCTCTCTCAAATAAATAAAATAAAATATTTAAAAATAAATAAATAACTAAATACAATTTTAAGAAAATAAATAAAATATTTTAAAGGAGTAAATATTAAAAAAATTATGGCTAAGAATATTAATATCACATATCAAATTAAAATCAACTTGTTCAAAGATTTATACTGAAAAAATAAAATACTAAAAAAGAATAAAATGAAATGCCTGGGTGGTCAGTCAGTTGAGCAAATGCCTTTGGCTCAGGTCATGATCTCAGGGTCCTGGGATCTAGCCCTACTTCGGGCTCCCTCCTCAGTGAGGAGTCTGCTTCTCCTTCTCCTTCTGACCCCCCTCCCTGCTTGTACTCTGTTTTAAATAAATAAATAAAATCTTTAAAAAAGAGATAGAAAGAATAAAAACCTGAAATATTAGTGAAGAACTGTCAGAAAAATAACAATAGCTAATAATAGTGACCATTAAGAAGAATTATGCAGATGTAGTGACTAGGAAAACACCAGAAATGAGTCATTACATAAATAAAAGGTGCATAATAGAATGTAGAAGCTTTGTAGAAGGGAGACTACTGTACTATTTATACTTTTTTCAAATAAGGATGTATCATTTTGTAATTTTAGAATCAATTTTAAACAAGAATAAAGGAAAAAAAAACAAAAAAACAAGAATAAAGGAAAGCATTAAAAAAATAATTAACTTCAGAAGGAAACTTTAACAACAACAAAGAGAAAAAACAGCCTAAAAATAAACTTTACAAGAAATGAGCAAAACCTGTACAATTTTAATGAGGAACCCACTGAACCCCTATAAATTTGCATAAAGGGAGAAGATGCATACTTTGCTTTTCTATATGAAGAACCCACAATGTAAAGCCATTAATTCTGAATCAATGTATTTCTTCCACTCACAATTAGAATTGCATTGTGAATTTTTTTTTAATTGTTTACTAAAGAATTTGGCAGGACTTTGTCTGTGGTCCCTTAGACCCTCTATACTCCTGGAAGGAATACAGCACCCCATGGACCACACTTGATAGTTTATAACTATAGTTTATGACTCATGACATGCACCAATATAATTTTTGCTAATGTGATGATTTAGGATGGAGGCTGGCCATGACAGAAAGACCAAGCATGTGACTAAAGGGTTGGTGTTTGAGCCACCATGGTATCAGTTTGATTTTTAGGAAGGGAAGGAGGCTGGAGATTGAATCACGTTGAGCACTCGACATCGACTCATTCAATCATGCCTACATAATGAAACGGAAACACAAAAAAACCCCAAATAACCCTGTACAATGATGCTCTCTTGAGAACTTATTCTTTTAAATACTGAAATGTCTGGAGGGCCCCTCCATGTCTGCAGGTCTCCCAGACCAAGCCCTTGGTGTCTACTTTTGGCTGATTCTCTGTAACTTTTGTTGAAATAAAACTGTAATCATAATATAGTTCTTTCCTGACCTCTGTGAGTCACTGTCGCGAGTTATCAAATGTCAGGGTGACTGCAGGTACCCCCTTATCTGTAGCCAGGTCATCAGAAATGAGGGTGGCCCTGAAGATCCAAACTTGCAGCTGGTGTCTGAAATAAGCACAGTCTTGTGTAGACTATTCTGTCAGATTTTACAGTTTTGCAAACTGACTTTAAGACTTTTTTTTAAATCCTAAAGTATCAAAAAAGTAAACATGTATCTAGGCTAGATTATATATTGTCCATAAAAGATGCATTAATAAATTTTAAAAGATTGAAATCATACAAATTATCTTTCTTAATCATAATGAAATGAAACTAGAAATCAATAGCAAAATGAAAACTGGGAAAATGCACAAATACATGGAAGCTAAACACTTAAACAACCAATGGGTCAAAGAAGATATCACAAGTTATCTTGAAACCAACAGAAATAAAACTATAACATGCGAAAAATTATGGGACACATCAAAATCTGTGCTAAAAGGGAAATATACAGCTATTAATGCTTACATTAAAGAAGAAAGAACTCAAATCAACAACCTAACTTTACATCTTAACAAACTAGAAAAAGAGCAAACTAAACCCAAAGCTAGGAGAAAGAAGAAAATAATAAAGACTGAAGCAGAGATAAGCAAAATAAATAGAAAAATAATAGAATCAGCAAAACCAAGAGATAGTTATTCAAAAAGACAGGCAAAACTGACAAACTTTTATTTGGGTTGACTAAAAAAAAAAAAAAGACTTGAATAACTAAAATCAGAAATGAAAGGTGCCACATTATTACCAGTTATACAGAAATAAAAAGGATTATGAGTACCATGAAAACTGCATGCTATTAGGGTAAACTGGATAAAATGGACAAATGCTAAAAAAATACACAACCTATCAAGACTGAATCATAAAGAAATAGAAAATCTGAACAGACCCGTTAAGTTGACTGAATCAGTAATCCAAAACCTTCTAACAAGAAAGGCCTAGGACCAGATAGTGTCTGTAGTGAATTCTATCACACATTTGAAGAATTCACACAAATCTTCCTCAAACTCTTCCAAAGAAATGAAGAGGAAGGAAGACTTCCAAACCCACTCTAGAGGCCAGCATTACTCTGATACCAAAACCAGACTAAGATACTATAAGAAAACTAGAGACCAATATCTCTTATGAGCATTGTTGTAAAAATCACCAACAAATACTAGCAAACTGAACTCAACAGCAAATTATAAGGATTATACACTGTGACCAGGTGGAATTGATTGCTGGAATGCAAGGATGGTTCACCAAAAAATTAATGTAACAGACATTAACAGAAATAAGGCAAAAATATCGTTTCAATTGGTGCAGAAAAAGCATTTGACAAAATCCAAAACCCTTTCATGATAAAAACACTCAACAAACTGTCAATAGAAGGAAACTACTACAACATAATACAAGCCATATATGAAAAGCCCATAGCTAAAATCATATTTAATGGTGAAAGACTGAAAACTTTCCGCTAAGATTTCCAGGAACAAGGCAAGAATGCCTTGTTTCACCACTTCTAGTCACTATAGTACTGGATGTTCAAGCCAGAGAAATTAGTCAAGAAAAATAAATTTTAAAATTCTGTATTATAAAGGAAGAAGTAAAATTATCTGTTTGTAGATGACATGCTCTTATATGTAGAAACACTAAAGACTCCACTTGCCCCGGCCACCCATTAGAACTAATAAACAAATTCAGCAAAGAAGCAGGATACAAAGTCAACATATCCAAATCAGCTGCATTTCTATACATGAACAATGAGCAATATGAAAAGGAAATTAAGAAAATAACTATTTACAAGAAAATAGCATAAAAATAATAAAATAGGAATTAATCAAAGAAGTGAAAGACTTGTACAATGAAAACTACAAAACAAAGGGGTGCCTGGGTGGCTCAGTTGGTTAAGCGACTGCCTTCGGCTCAGGTCATGATCCCAGAGACCTGGGATCGAGCCCCACATCGGGCTCCCTGCTCAGCAGGAAGCCTGCTTCTCCCTCTCTCACTCCCACTGCTTGTGTTCCCTTTCTGGCTGTGTTTCTCTCTGTCAAATAAATAAAATTTAAAAAAAGAAAAGAAAAGAAAACTATAAAACATTACTGAAAGAAATCAAATAAGATGTAAATAAATGGAGCTATCCTGAACTCATGAATTAGAACATTAATACTGCTAAGATGTCCATACTACCTAAAGCTATCTACAGATTCAGTACAATCCCTATCAAATCCCAATGATTTTTTTTCAGAAATAAAAAATTGATTGTAAAACTCATATGGAACCTCAATGGACCCCAAACAGTGAAAATAATCTTGAAAAGGAAGATCAAAGTTCCAGAACAAATCTGGAAAAAAAAGAACAAAGTCTCACAATTCCTGATTTCAGAAATTTCTACAAAGCTACAGTAATCAAAACAGTGTGGTACTGGCATAAAGACAGACCTACATACTAATGGAATAGAAAATAGAAAGCCCCAAAATAAACCCTCACATATACAGTCAAATGACTTTTGATAAGGGTGCCAACATATATGAAAAACCCAGAAATTATCATCCTCAATAGGGAAAAACTGAGCGCACTTCCACTACAGTCAGGAACAAGACAAGGATGTCCACTCTCACCACTGTTACATTTTAAACAATTTATTTATTTATTAGAGAGAGAGAGCACAAGTGGGAGGGGCAGAGGGGAAAGGAGCAAGAAACTTAAGTAGACTCCACACTGAGCGCAGAGCCCAACACGGGACTCTGTCTCACCACCCTGAGATCATGACCAAGATGAAACCAAGAGTTGGACACTTAATTGACTGTGCCCCCCACACACCTCTCCCACCACTATTATTTAACATACTACTGGAAGTCCTAGCCATAGCAGTCGGACAATACAAAGACATAAAAGGCAGCTAAATCATTAGGAAGAAGTCAAACATTCACTATTTGCAGATGACATGATACTCTATATAGAAAATCTAAAAGACTCCACCAAAAAAATTGCTAGAATTGATATATGAATTCAGTAGAGTCACAGGACAAAATAAGTGTATAGAAATCTGTTGCATTAATGGCTAAGAAACACATGAAAAATGCTCACCATCACTTAACAGGGAAATACAAATCAAAACCACAATGAGATACCAGCTCATCACCTATCAGAATAGCTAAAATAACAACAGGAAACAACAGATGTCAGCAAAGATGTGGAGAAAGGGGAACCCTCTTACACTGTTGGTGGGAATGCAAACTAGTACAACCACTCTGGAAAACAGTAGGGAGGTTCCTCAAAAAGTTAAAAATAGAACTACCCTATGACCTAGCAAGTGCACTATTAGGTATTTATCCAAAGGATACAAAACAACAGGTTTGTAGGGGCACATGCACCCCAGTGTTTAAAGCAGCACTATCAACAATAGCCAAATTATGGAAAGAGCCCACATGTACATCAACTGATGAATGGATAAAGAAGATGTGGTCTGTACACACACACACACACACACACACACACACACACACAGGACTATTTACTCAGCCACCAAAAAGAATGAACTCTTGCTATTTGCAATGATAGGGATGGAACTAGAGTGTATTAGCCTAAGTTATGAGAAAGACAAATGCCATATGATTTCACTCAAATATGGAATTTAAGAAACAAAAGAGATGAACATAGGAGAAGGGAAGGGAAAATAAAATAAGATAAAAACAGAGAGGCAAACCATAAGAGACTCTCTCTTTTTTTAAGTAGGTTCTATGCCCAATGCAGAACCCATTGTGGGGCTCAAACCCACAACTCTGATATTAAGATCTGAGCCAAGATCGAGTCAGATGTTCAACTGACTGAGCCATCCAGGTGCCCCAGGACACTCCAAAGTATAGAGAACAAATTGGGGGTTGCTAGAGGAGAGATGGGTAGGAGAGATGAACTAAATGGGTGACAGGCATTCAGGAGGGCACTTGTGATGAGCACTGGGTGTTATATGTAAGTGATGAATCAATAAATTCTACTCCTGAAAGTAATACTACACTATATGTTAATTAAGTTGAATTTAAATAAAATCTTGGAAGGAAAAAAAAGGGAAAGAAATCTGTTACATATCTATTCACCAATAATGAAGCAACAGAAAGAGAGATCAAGGAATCAATCCCTTTTACAATTGTACCAAAAACCATAAGATACCTAGGAATAAACCTATCCAAAGAGGTGAAAGACCTGTACTCTGAAAATTATAAAACACTGATGAAAGACATTGACTATGATACAAAGAAATGGAAAGCATTCCATGCTCATGGATTAGAGGAATAGTGTTAACATGGCTATATTACCCAAAGCAATCTACAGATTTAATGCAATCCTTATCAAAATACCAACAGCATTGTTTTACAGAACTAGAACAAACAATCCTAAAATTTGTATGGACACAGGAAAGACCCTGAATAGGCAAAGCAATCTTGAAAAAGAAAAGTAAAGGTGGAGGCATCACAATTCTGGACTTCAAGTTATAATTACAAAGCATAGTGATCAAGACAGTGTGGTACTGACACAAAAACAGACATACAGATCAACAGAACAAAATAAAAAAATCCTGAAATGAACCCACTACTATATGGTCAATTAATCTTCAACAGAGCAGAAAAGAATATCCAATGGAAAAAAAGACAGTGTCTTCAACAAATAGTGTGGTGAAAACTGGACCACTTTCTTATATCACACACAAAAATAAATCCAAAATGGAGGAAAGACCTAATTATGAGACAGGAAATTATTAAAATCCTAGAGAAGAATATGAGCAGTAACCTCTTTTTTTTTTAACATTTTATTTTTTATTTTTATTTTTTTTTCACTGTTCCAAAATTCATTGCCCATTCCCCACACCCAGTGCTCCATGCAATAGGTAACCTCAGTACCCACCACCAGGCTCTCTTTGACATCAGCCATAGCAACTTCTTACTAGCTATGTCCCTTTTTTTTTTTTTTTTTTTTTTAAAT